>PNEQ01124923.1:106605-117650 GCA_003012365.1 Medauroidea extradentata
CTACTGTGTTTTGTTTCGTCTCTTCATTGTGTCGTTTGTCTTGTCTGTATATGTCTGATATCTGTTGCGTTTTGTCTCGTCTACTTGTTGTGTTCTTTTGGTATTTTTCTGTTCGTGTCTGATATCTACTGTGTTTGTTGTTTCGTCTCATCGTTGTGTCGCATGATATTTGGTTTTTATTTTATTTTGTCATTAATTTAATTTATTATCTGTTTGTTTTATTTGACCCGATTCCATCTTGGAATTTCATGTTGTGTATTTATCTTGCTGACTAAGCGTACTCTACTTATTTTATGGTTTCTTTCAATTGTTTAGTTTTTCTTTGACAGTCGTTCAATTTTGCAATGGAGTACGTCCAAGAAACTGAATCTAGTCAATAATGTGAAACCTGCAGTTCCCTATAAATAAGCAATGTTCTCGTGCCTCTGTCAGCAGGACGAATGTGACTGAAAATATAGAGACTAATTATGCCAACGTCTATTTTCTCTCGATATTCGTAACATATATGTTGTCATAAGAGTGTTAAAAAAGTTTGTATTTCTAATATTTTTTAAATACCGCAAATAGTTATGAGAAAAACGCCATAATTAAAGAAAGCCGTAGTCGATACTGCTTACGGCTTTATTGATATGCGATAAATGTGCTTACATCAAGGTCACATTTGCTCGGTGTTATGACTGCGTTACTTAATTTGAAACCATCACAATTCATATCCCCGTACATTGAAATTTGGTTCATCTTATTACACGCAGGTAAATATAATGGACACGTATGACCTTCGTTGCCATTAATTACTAGAGACATGCAAAATTCGCGTTTTCATTTGGTAGCAGAGTAAACTTCACTTTCCTATACACAATAGATAGGGACCAAGAATTCTGCCTCACTTTGCTTCCGTGACTTACGTACACATGTGCAGTTCTGCTTCGTGGTCAGTGATTGGATAATTTAACTCTCACGAGCCTTGGGATTCTACCGGGAAATCACAGACGTGTGTTGTTGCATGACGTTACTGTAATTGGCTCAGTCAAATGAGATACGGTTCTTCACATAGACACGTTGCCAATTACAATGAAACAAAATTGCAGATGTGTACATAAGGCACTGAAACGAAGTGGGGCAAAATTCTTTTCGCGAAAACTAGGGGTCCCTAACAATAGAGCATAATCTGCGATTCAATAGGCCACGAACTTTTATGTGTGGTCATTTACGTGTGTTACGTCTTTACAGAGATTGGCCTCTCTACCGTGTAAGCACTCTCCGCGGCTAGTCATGACAATATCGGCCAGCGGAAGACGTCGACCTGCATATAGTCACTTAAAGAGTCTAGCCGACTGTCAGAAAATAACGCGGATTTTGTAAGTCTCTATTATTTGCGTCGCCCCTTGGAACACTCGAGCTCTGGATTACACAGAATATTTACGTGAGTAGAAAATTGACATTTATTATATTAGTTACATTCAGCCTGCAGTAATATTTAAATTCTAAATATGTGTAGTATTCTATTCTGTAATAACTGATACATAGACCAGGAATAAGTAAGTACCCGCTAATATTTTACTTTTGAAGGCTGTGTAATATATGCTACAAAGCAAAAGCAACTCATTTATTTAAAAAAATATATATTTATAAGTTAATTAATTAATCAATCACATTTGCGCGTATCATATTAATTTTATATGTATTATTAACATGAAAACAGCAATGTGTTGCAAAGCTTAAATATCGATTGAACAGACTTGTGACGCACGACTGATGTTAGTGAGATGAGAAGAATTGTACGGCTTCAAGGCAAAGCGGCACGGAAGAGTAATGACTTGGTTCTCATGAGCAACTTGAACGTGCAGAACAAAAGAGATCTGAGATGAAAGACGGCCGCCATCTTCTCTGCTGTCTGAAGGTCACTACGACTGGCAATCTCTGGAAAGTTTGAGGCATGTCGTTTAGTGCGCATGCGCCGAACGACGCAGCACGATCTTGTAACTACTGGGTCTATATAATATCTTCCTGGCATTTTGTGGAACAAAAAAAAAATTATTTTGATGACGATAATTTATGCACGCCGCAAATTGTATAGTCTAGTACCGTAAGAGACAAACTTAACTATACTTATAATAAATAATAATAACGACAAAATTATACGAATTTTAACATCGATAGTATTTAGGCGAGCGATCAACGAAATATAATAATTTAATTGCATTGGTAGGTAGGTTTTCCCAACCAGCCGTATGAAGACACACAATAAAACTGCCAGATGTAAATAGTGTACAACAGTCACATATGTAACAACACTTCAGACAAAAGCGTCACCACATTAGACGTTTAATGTAAAGGAACTTAAGATATTAAAAATAGTAAGCACGCTTAAGTTTGTTCAATATGCGGCTGTTGCACATTGCATCTTTTAAATTGTTACTTTCAAAATACTTTGAAAGAGAAACATTTAATTAGTCGTAAATCTTTCCCGTCGACGGTAAATGTGCCCATGTAGAAATAATCTCCCACAGCCGATTGATTACACACATAACTAGCGTGGAACGTAATATGTTAGGACCGTTTTCCGATTGGCAGGATTCGTCGTCTAAATCGACACTTTCGAAGTTTAGAGTTAAATATTTGTACGTTACAATTTTTCCTAACTTCTGAATATAAGTTACTTATTTACTAAATATTTTCACACTTTTCGTTATCTCTCAAAAGTAAAATAATAGTGAATGTTATTTACTTGGCTTTCGAGGTTGAGTTGCGTCGTACTGGTAGTGAGTACAGAGTAGCATTGTTTGAATTCTACCCAGTAGATGCCTAAAGCAATGCGGAAAGACACGCCACTACTCTATACGCCTCAAACTCGAAAGCCAACAATGGCCGCGAAAGTCTGCAATCATATTTGATAGTGAGTGTGTGTTTTAAAACGAAGTTAAATTTTCAAAAGTCAATCTGAAACCAAAATTATTATTGAAATTTCACAAATGCAAAATGGCGACACTAATTTCTCTTAAATTGTATTCAGCTATTTTCTTTTCTATGAAAGTTTTAGTAGTTCATTAGGGCCTATGCAGTTCTTTACTGCCGCTTTCGATTTAAATGTGTGCTGCTTCACTAACTATGCAATTTTTAAGATTTGTGTGATATTTTATTCAATTCGTTTATTCTGTGGTCATGTCATTTAAAAGTACACAATCAGACAATAAGCCAAAAGCCTTATTTTGAGCTGTTGATAAATTATTAATTCAAAAAATGCTTCAAATTAACTGTTTATGTTATTCTATAGTTTATAGCATTTAGGCGAGGTTCCAAAACCTAGGATGAACAGAAGGTTTAACACGTTAAATCTTCTGTTAATCCTCTTTAACAAATGTTAAATGCATTAACAGAGGTTAGTGAAACCGGCCCGTACAGTTGGCAATTAATCACAGTGTTGTAGTGCGTAGCTATGGGGAAACTGGAATCTTGTAAGGAAATCCTCAGTTTGAAGACAATATCTGGCACGTTTCTCTTACCAGGAGACTTGTAACTAACTTGATCACCAGTGCGCGAAGCCAGATCCCAAACGGCAAATTCCAAACATAAAGATACACAGCAAATGTGGCGTTATTTTTTAAGTGTTGTAAATTTTCCCATTTAGCATTTTTAAGTCCGTGATCTACCATTTCTGCTGCTTACACTGTAATGTATTTTATGCTTGAGAGGTTTATACACCTGATGCATGAACCCTGCTGTAGTGTCCCGCGCCTATTCAGCTAAACTTATTCACAATATGTTTATCTACGAAAAGAACATACTGTTGAAACTAGGGTTCTATAATTTTAAAAATGCAATATGCTTTTTAGGAACATGCGTTGGACTTTATTGCAGACTTTCCACTAATAAAATTGAAGGGTCCCCGCTTTGATTCCAATACGAAAAAAAGTAGTACGAAAATACTGCACGCCAGTTTGACGCGCCGCGAATATAAGCGATATTGTTACCGTAAAATGTGGAAAGATGAACCTTATCGCTCCACCGACTCCACGCATCAAACGCGGAAAATTACGTTCAGCCCTATTATAAGAAATTACGTTGCGTAACACTGCCAAACAAATTTGTGTACCGTTTTTTTTTAACGTAGATAATTTTTGGGAAAAGAAAAGTACAGTTTAAATAATAATTAGAGATGATGGTATATCGCGAAAATGTTTTGTGTCAACATAGCCTTGAAAACACTGACACAACGTAGCTGTCTACAGACCAATAACATGCATTAAATATTAAAATCTTTTGATAAGTTGAACGTATGTTGAAGCCTAGCAAATAGTCAAGTTTTTCCGCGACAAACCGTCATCTTTAATAATAATTCAAATTATTTTGGTTTATTAATTGTATAGCCAAAACTATATAACTTGTAGTCTAAAACAATTCAGACTGTCTAGAAAATAAAGTTATAAATTTTTAAGAAACTGTGAGACGGTTTTTTGATATCTGTTACAATTTATGCTCAACAACAACAAATACAGAATCTCTCACAGCATAGTTACAACAGGTCCTCATACATGCACGGGGACTTCTATGAGAGAGTCTGCAGTCATGAAGTACATTAACTGGCCTTACCCACTCTGCGACGTGAACAAACACAATATCCTTCTAATTGGCTGCTGGGCGGAGAGTGCTCAGACCAGTTATAATTGCGGCGCCTTATCGTATCTCGCCAGCCGAATAGAACACCGTTCTCCCTGCATCTGATCGGACCGTTACGCCTCGTTACCAAGATTCATACGGTAACATGGTGCAATAGAACAGCTTTGCATGTATCTGTATACTCTATCCATTCTAAGGTTGCAGCTAATTCATCCAAGTGAATGTCAATAACTTCTTTAGCACAGCGTAAATTTCATTTGAAATATTGAAAAATACAAGGCAACAATGCTACGGCACAGTTACAATGTGAGGAATCAAGATGTAATTCAAATGCTTTGATGTATTTCGTCAGCAATTTATATTTCTGCTGCAACCTTAGAGTGGACAGAGTATAGTTCTGGCTTCCTCTACGCTGCAATGACATAAGTGTTGTGGCGGCACTTCTTTGTTTATACTGTTTCTGCAGACTGTTCAATTCAGTTACTAAACCAGTCACTAATGAGTAGTGACCGCTGTTTTTTTTTTTTTTTTTTTTGTGAAAATATTCCTGCATCAGTTAGCTTGCCTCATGTGCACATCTGCGGTTCTGCTTCGTGGTCAGTGATTGGCTGAATTTAACTATTACGTGTATACCCCGTTTCATATAAGTTTGGATAAATCTGACAGCATCTTATGGGCAATAATTCGTAATATTTTGTTGTTTGTGTCACTGCACAAGACAAACTTTACAGTACAAATGCATACATAGAGAATTCAGGTTGATTTTAGAGCTAAAACTGTCTTGCATTGTGCAACAAATCACAAAATACTTAAAAATTACTGCCCATAAGTTGCTAACAAATTTATCCAATCTTAAATTGAACAGAGTATATTAACGTTTTACTGCAAATCACGGATGTGCGTTGTTCGCAGTAACCTTATTCTGATTGGTAGAATCAAATTAGAAACGTTTTTACACAAACATACTCTGCTAATGATAAACAAGCAGAACTGTAGATTTGAACAAAGATATTGAGACAAGTTGGTGCAGAAATATATGAGTGTACTTCTAGGACTGCTATGCTAGGAGGGTACGTTGGTAGAGTGGCAGTAAGGCACCAGTGTTGTGATCCACTGCGCACGTTGGTCGTGACGACGTCTAGGCCGGAGCCGCTGGGCAGGGTCCAAGTGTTGGGCAAGCGTGCTGACCTATATCCGCACATCTGTTCACTCCTCCGCTTATACCTGCTACACACTTCCCATCTTCGACCAGGGGGTGGAGCGAGGACTGGCCCTGCCCTTGCATGTTCGTGTAGAATTAAATCATAATGTTATATTTTCATGAAATACTGTTAGTTTTGTTGACGGTATTGACCGTACTAGAGAGTACAGTTTCCTTTTAGCTCGCATAGTTTTTTTTATAAATGATGCATCAAAGTTGCAAATTGTGAATACCAATTGTCTTACTCAGTTGAAATAATTCACAGTGAAATAACATGATATGGGCTACGAAACCTAACATATGAAGAGTCCACTGCAAAAATGATGGATGTCACTAGGAATGAATTTTTCAGGAGAGCAATTAGAAAGTTCGAAAACGCTATACTGAAACAGTGTACGTTGAAATGAAAACTGCTGTTACTCATTGACAGTTAGCGTTTATGCTATGAGATTCTGGTGGTAGGTTCTACACCCATAGTGCTTTGTATTTCTATTTATAACTCATTTTGGGTGAAAGAGTGACATCCATCATTTTTGCAGTGGACTCTTCATATATAAATCATCAGTGTAGTATTTTGAATCATATAAACGATCACTACTGTACAGGAAAGGAGTTCCAAATACCGCTATTTTTTAAAATAAATACGTTGTTCGCTGTGAGTTTTTCTAATTTTGGATTAGATTACGTAGTTTATGGCATGTTATGGCATTGTGAATTATTTCGTTTGAGTAAGTTAGCGGGTTTTCGCTATTTGTACAGCAGCGTAATATGCACATTTTTTTACTTTGACGCACCGTTATGAGAAACTTACGCGAGCTAAAATTGTTTCGTAAGAGAAAACTGTATTCACAAGTATCGTTTTCAAAGCTAATACGATTTCGTAAAAATGTTAATGTTAAACGCGCTTGAACAAAACTAAGATGGCCGCCTGCAGACGTGTTACGACCCAGTGACGCTTGTTTGCTACCTAACGCAACTTTCCGATGGATGTGGTTCGGGTAGCATTTTCGTCATCGTGACCGTTCTCCTTTGCAAGCGCAGTATCACGACGACATATCTCTTTCTCAAAAATTATTCAAAATTTTCTGTTCACAGCAACTAAAACTTTTCTTTCCGTATTTAGCATCATTCCCAATGTTAGCGCCTCCTAACGTATACTAAGAAAACCTTCTAACCTACTCTTCGCTGGATGTAGATAAACAGTAGGCCTAAACATTCGCAAGATTTAGTTATTATTTAGCAATGTAAATTATGTTACTTACAAAATTGATATTGAAACTTTAATTTGAATTCATAAAGTATATCATTCACATTGTGTATTCTTTTACAAAATAAGAATCTCTAAATGTTATTCCTGAAACATAATGTTGAACTTTGTCAGAACATTGTGTTGAACATACGTACAAAGCGAAACAAATACAAATTAATAATAAGAAGAAATTTTAAGATACGCATAATTAAATTATCCGTATGTTAATCAATTTTATAGATTTTTGATTGACTATTGTACAATATATAGTTATGCTGAATTACAAGTTACACTGTTCTAATTTACTTCAGGAATTATGAGACGAGGTAATTTTTAACTACCTTTAAAGAAAGAGTTTTTGCTCAGTTGGTACATCTACATAAAGGTTACCGAGTTTTCTTTCGAAAAATGTATGTTAAAGTAACGTAGCGTACAGCGTTTTCGTAGAATGTTTTTAAACGGTACTTCAAGCGATGACCCGTTATTTTGTATGTAAAACGTGTGTTGTAAAGTCCACTGCAGCTTTCTGTGATTTTGTTTTACGATTCTTAATGTGGCTGTTCGTATAATAGACGTAACGGAGTTGTTATCGCTTTCGACGTTAAGCCAGGTTTTACGTATTTGTGGATCGCAAAACAGCTTAGCGTTGCGGTCATATACACCCGCTGGGCGAACATACTTTGCACTTAGAAGAGCAGAAGTGACAAGAATCACACAACACACACAAAGCGGTTATTAATCTACTGTATAGATTCAAGTCGTGAAGTTTCCTCCCTGACATCTCGCCTGTATGAGGCATCCAGGGGCGATCCTATCATTTTATGACGTAATATTAAATATAATGGCCTACTATATACACATTTACCGTTTTAAGTATTGCACACCGAGAGTTTCATGTTTAACAAGGACCGCAAAATACTCTTATTTTTTCTCCATTTTCAGGCTTGAGAAACCCATTTTAAAGCTAGCTGTTGGACTAGAAATTCTCGTGCAACGATCTTTGAATGATATTCTTAGGGAACTGTGTTTTTATCAGACACCAGACTGTACTCAAAGTTACAGTAGCTAATCTCACATCTGTTGTTGGCAGACAGTCTGTGAGGCGAGCCTAAAGTACATTTTCAACCAGTTATATAAGGTCGACTGTAAAATGCCCACTATCTCGTAATACAGGCACACGAAGATACGAAGGCCCGGAGCCAATAACATCACAGAGTGTGTTTGTGTCAGTATATACCAGTGAGTTCAGGCTGGTTGTCAAATAATGACGTGAAATTAGCATGCGTCTAGCTATTCCTAAGCATATCTCACTCATGTCAATCAGTACATGAGTAAACGTCTATCAGCCGAAGATCTGTACACGGCCATCGTAACATTGCTTGCAGTGATGCGAGTGTCCGGCAGATAAGAGTGGATAACAAAGTTTACTTGGCGCTACGTGGAGTCTGCCTTGCAACGAGTAACGAATATTTATCTATCGGCTAGTCTATGGCTTGGTGTGCAGTTTGTTGCGTTGTGAATAGAAGCGATGTGGTTACTGTCGAGTATGGCAAGCTGTCACACGTTTCTATGTGACGTGTAATAAAGTTGATTATTTTCTCCTTCCTGACCATTTGCCCTTGTCAGGCGCGGATCCAAGAAGCCAAATCCCCCTCCCCCTTGAGCTCTGACACGACAGTACAAAAATCATAATCTTCAATAAAATCACAATTTCTTACACCTATAATGCAATATTTAGTTTCAAAAACTCTTAAAGTAACACCATTTGCTTCACCTTAAAATCCAAAATTTTCAGGGGGAAGGCTCCTGGAACCCTCGCTTTGACTTCGGATGTAATGTACATACTTTCTAAGACATGGTCCCTCCCTCTAAACTCATCGCTGGATCCGCCACTGACCCTTGTGGCAGTACTGTATACAAATTTAATGTGCAAGACTTGATAAATGAACAATTTTTAATCTTTAGTTTTGTAGTATATGAAGATATAAACCACAAATAAAACTAATGCCTTTATTTTGAATAATTAGTAAAGTGATTTGTGTATACTCCACTACCTTCAAAATCAGAAAATCGGCTGATAGCAAGAAATTCCGTACTGTTTACCTGGGACATCTCACAGGAAAATATTAAAGTATATTTCATCGTGTTTGTATTAACACACGCCAAGTTCTAAAATATGTTTGAAAGAAGTAATTATTATAAATTGGTCTTATTTCAGTAAAAAGATTGTCTTTACACTACTGACAATATCAACATGTCTTATATGCAACTTGATTACAGTTAATGGTTTTCGTGACTTAAGTTACGTTAGTAAATTTTTCCTTGACTGCCGTAAAATTAATATCATATTATATTTTAACTTTACTTCGGTGTTAATAAAACTCTGTGCAATTAGAAGATTATTTTGTAATTGGTCCATATACCTTAGAATTAATATTATTAAAAAGACAAAAACTGTTCCAGGTAGTCTTTTTTGAAAAAAATACGTAGTTCTTCAATTCGAGTTATTACGAGTTCAGCGGCAGTAAAACATCCAAGTAATAAAATTTTCATCGCTCGAAATACGTAAAATACACATTGCAAAGCGATTAACAGTCATAAAAAAACAGGATAATGGAATGGTAGGTGAGTGTATATCAAACTGTAGTCGTATTTGCAGAGCAGTTGTGTCTGTCAGCTTGTGGCGTGAATGCTCGTGTAATGAGGACGGGCAGTGTTTACATGGTGTAATGTAATGTACGCGCAGACAGTGGTCAGTAGCACACTTTGTGTCGACAACTTGTTACACGCCACGCAGCCTGTAGTTAGCGACCATTATCTGCAGACTTGGCGAGTAAAAAGTGTAGCGAGTTAATGTGCATATCGACTATCACAAACCGCGCCTGCCAGATCAGCTGTGAGGGGAGTGGAAGGAAAGCACTACACGGCGAGTTTGTCGCGAAAATATTCTACCAGCATGTTATTAACGTGCAAATCGGGAGATCTGCATCATGGCTATTGGCAGTGTCTCTTTGTTCAAACATGTCTCTCATCTGAAGGCACTAACCAGAATGAGGTTATTGCAGCACCCCGTATGGACTCTTGATTTTCGCGAAAATAATTTTGCCCCACATTGTTTCAGTGCCCTACGTGCCCATCTGCATTTCTGCTTCATAGTTATTGGCAGTGTGTCTTTGTGGGGTGATGTCTATCATTTGTGTTTGCCAGTAAAAGTAACGTTACTACCACTTCAGAAGTCTGAGATTTGTCAGTAAAACCCCGAGACACGTCAGAGCTAACACGTCCAATCCCTGATTATGAAGCAGAGCTGGAGATGTGCACGTAAGACGTTGGTGCAAATCGCCATGAACTCTTGGCCGTAGAAAGTAAAATGCTTATTATGTGGCTCTTGTACTGTGACGCCTGGCAACAGAGTGGCTCAGTTGGGAACTGTGTGTATATGTAAGAGGCACAAAATCATCGAACTCTAAGGATGTCGGTCAACAATGTGGGCAATATACCGTATGCAATGTCACCTCTACGTGCAAACCACTCAGCTGGCATGCAGTGATTGTCTTTCAGTTATTTTATCATGAGATGGACTTTATGTAGCGATCATTTGATTTTATTTGTGGAACGTGTTTTGTAACGTCCAGCGCCTTTGTCTTGCGGTTTTAACATTCGACTGGTATTTTCCCATATAAGGCAATCTAGGAAAAACTGTTGTCAGCTATTTTAAGAGACCTGAAATTCGTGTTTTTAATAAGCGTAGTGACGTTTTATGTATAATATAATAGTTTCAATTGTGTGTTATTTTTGTAGATATACAAACGTAACTCACATTAAGTGCTTTAATTAAAAAAAATAATCGTAATTTCCTGCAATGCAATCAAAGCAGATGTAGTGAGGCTCCTTAGAGCAGGTTTAGACGGGGACACTATTATAAGTATGTTGAAGTTAATGGATGTATTTAGACGGGGCCACAGAAGTAGCTGGAGT
>PNEQ01124923.1:117750-147243 GCA_003012365.1 Medauroidea extradentata
AACACCTACTGCCAATCAGCGTGAGGCAGCTGCTCTGCTAGTCGGCAGCCAGGCCAATAGGAAACCTGTAGTAAAATGCAGGAGCCAAACAGACACGGGGCTGGAGTCTACAGCCTCGGGCAGCCAATAAGCGGCCAAGTTCGCCTATATCAAACGAGCCGCCACGTCATTTCACGTCTGTATTACTATTTAGTCTGTGCCGGAGTAGGCGTTAGTGGCTAGCCAGTGGCGTAGCCTCGCTACCGGTCGCTCCGCCAAGCGTCTGTGGCGGCAGCGAAGGACCATTGGTTGGCATGTACGCATTCAGACAGAGCCACGGCCACCGGCCTCTTCTGCCATGTTGCGCAAACAAGTACTGTTTCGTACAGTGAGTTTGAGCACAATAATGTCTGGTAAAGCAAGGGAAATACCGCAGTGGATGGCGCAATTGTTAGTTCAATTAAATGTAGAAGATTTTATATCAGCTACTGAGGCGCAACCTGCAATTTGGAACTCGGAAACGTCGGAATACAGTGCTAATGTGGCGACGGAACGAGCACGGCGGACAATTTGTACGACTGTGAACCCGAGTTTCGAAGGTAGACACGCAAGCGAAAAGAATACATTGGTTAAGCAAGAAAGTTTAATCACAGAATAACAAATGTTACCGGAAGCGGCAGAAGAGCATTATTTCATTGTTGTAGGTAATCGTACAAGCTCTCGGGGCGTGCAGGAATGTAAACAAATCCACACGTGTAATATATAACCACTTGCATTGTTATAAATAGCGTCAAAAGATCATAACTTAATCTAATATTTAGAAATAGTAACTGTCGGAACACGGGACTCCTCGTAATAGAATTATTAATGCAATCAGAAGCAATGAATGGAAGTATTTTAATTTTTGTTATCGTAACAGCTCTCGGGGCTTACAATAATGTAAACAAAGCCTCATACAATTTGAGACATTAGTTTATACAACTGCCTGCATGCCAAAGACAATTAAATTAGTTTATATCTCGGTTATATATATAGAAATGGTAAATAGAATGGTACTTACTTACAAATACTCTCACACATTTTTAAATTATGCTACTTAATCATTATAACTTAACAGCCGAAATCATGACAATCCAAACACAAAACGAGTTGGATAAAAACCATGCATTGTCACTTTATTCTGCTGTTTAAGGTACTCAATAGTGTATCCATTCGTAATATATCTGGTAAACTGTACATATATGATGTTACCATATATATACATTATTTTAGTTTAAATCATTATTATAATATCGAAACTACAATAAACCTCGTGGACGATGTCGTTTTTGCATTGTTTGCTATGAAACAAACTAACCTTTATTTGGAACACATTTCGAGGGCGTGGGTTAAAATCCGCTCCTTGCTAATTGTTATATAAAATTTTTATATATACGGCAACAGAATGGAAAATGTAGTTATATTGGAAGTAAGCATTATTTTCGACTTTACTATCATTACATTTTATTATATTACATATTATTTTCCTATAAGGAAAAGCAAATGATATGTACTGTACATGTTTGAGACATAAATGATTTTATAATAGGCAACAGGCGTAGAAAATGACTTGCTAACCAGGAACTGGTATATCAATGGAAAATAAGGACACGAATGTGTAATCAAAAAACTGCATATGAAATTATAAAAGTTTGAAATACTACCTGCTTCGTAATATTTACAATAATGTTTCCTTTCAAATAGTCCACAGCTGTTACATACATGAACAACATACAAGTATTACTGTAAAATTCATAACGTTATATACATAAAGGGTACATTCGTAACAGTCCGATTAATTCCTACTCCTTGTAGAAGATTTTTCTCCGGCTGCCAAGGCAGTGTCTCCTGTAGACTAAAGTGCAAATGTGTCCCTTATTTTGTTTGCTACTGTTCCCCCTAGAATAGTCCTCACTCGTCGCCATATTTCCATCGACTACAAAGATGTGTCCGATAGCCGCCACACCAGTTGCTGGCATGCGCTTCTACTGTGGCCAGTGGCTGTGGCGCGCGCTCGACACTGAAAGTGGCCCCGTGTAAACTGGCTCTTTGTTGGCTCGACGGGACTGAAGCGAGGAGGTGGCGGCTGTTTGGAAAACTCGCGCGTTCTTACATGACAACCTTGTAACTGGATCTTACGTCGTATATTGATAAGTTTTTCCCCACACGTGTATTTTATAAGCTTTTCTGAAACCTTAGGCATGACAGGTATATATTTTATACATTAAACTGAGAAAATTATTTGGTAATAAATAACGTAACTTGTTTCAAACAAAGTATATAAGTCTAAAACGGAAAACAAACTTATTGTTTGGCCCGATCAAATTATTTGTTTGGCACCATTTAGTTGCTTCAACAATGTCATATTGTATATCAAATAACGTGTATAGATTGCTGAATCGAATAAGTTCGTTTGTTTGGCAAAACCACGGAATTAGTTTCTTTTGACCAGGTAATGTACAAGCACGCATTCATTAGGCTTCACAAGAAGGATAACTTCTTTTAACCAAATCATTTTGTAAACTATAGTTAAGGACCTGCAAAATTCGCATTTTCTTCTGGGTACCAGCCAGAATTCTAATAACTGTAAGTTAATATCACTCTACAATTGGGGCTTGACGTATTTCACACCAATACACAGAAAGAACAGTTTTGTAGTGGGTACAAAATATTTTGTCAATTTAGTCCCTACAAAACATTTTTGTGGTGAACACCAAAAATTTTGCAGTGACTACACAACTTTTTGTTGGAGTGTTTATTATTTTGTAATCACTAACAAACAATTTATTGAACACTGTAAAATATTAAGTGTTCACCACAAAAATATTTGGTAGGGACTAAATTGACAAATCATTTTGTAGCCACTACAAAACAGTTTTGTCTGTGTAGTAAAGAAGCAACTTAATGCAGACTCAATCATATTGTTACGGGGGTAACTAGTGGCGTGCTTAGCTGTCAGAAGTAGAGAACTCACGAGAGGTACACAACCTTAAACTAGGTTAGTTATCAACAATAAAAATTAAAGTTAAAGAATTCGTTTTAAGAATTTAATACAAAAACAACAAAAATCAAAGAAACGTTTACAAAATTTTGACTACAATTGATAAGCAAGATAACAAAAAAAACTATATACGACTCATCATCATTGCTACGTTCCATTTATGCGACACAATAACAGTTACTGTTATTTAACTTAATCACCTAACAATGTTTACCATCTAACAAATCTCTAGATTTGTTTTCCAGACGTCTGGACTGTTCACAACTACAGCGCAATTAATTCGATTGTTTACGTCTCTTATCGTCACTCCTAACGGCCCTAAGATAGGGGGTATTTCCAAATCAAAAATAAATAAATAAAGTTAACTTACATGTTCCGATAGCCTGTCTTCATACTCTGTTCCAGCGGGCACCTTCCCACTGCCTCTGACCGATGACAACGACAACGACCCCAGGGGGAGGGCAGACCCCCCCTTACAAAGCTCGTGCCCTGCTTAGCCCGCAACACGCGCGAGGCGATGACCCCAGTGCAGTGCCCCCGACTTGTGGAAACACAACCGCCCGGGTTTTCGGTTAAATCTCACGACCAGTAGCAATCCACAAGGACCATGCCAAAACACGAAATATAAATCCAATAAAATTATGAAATTTCGAAATGACCGAAAATTTGTGTAAAAAGGGCCTCATAAAAATCAAACGTAACAATACGGCCTCACTGTGTCAGCGAACAGCCAGTGACCAGATATTGTTTGCCTAAATACACAAGTATTCTTGGAGACTGTCTTACACGTCAATGAACTCGCAAATTATTCCGGTCTCTAACTATAGTACAACTATGTTAAAATACCCATGCCTATATTGAATTCAACTAGAAGGATACATTATTTTAACCAAATAATTTGTAACTTAAATATCATTACGTTAAAACAACCATGTATATATTAGCCGTAATTAGAAACATGCCGTCTTTTAACGAAGTAATTTTGTTGGACACGGATTCACTCTATACATGAGTTATCTGCGTGTGCTGTGTTAGTATTATTAGAATCAGTTTCCTTAGACAATATTTTTTTAATTCGCTACGGGAATTGTAATAATATAGCTTACATTGTTTTTTTTTTTTTTTTTTTTTTTTTTTTTTTTTTTTTTTTTTTTTTTTTTTTTTTTTTTTTTTTTTTTTTTTTGTTTTGTACAACTGTTTATAGGTAATATAGCATACGCTTGTCTGAAACTGCACAATTCGCACAACAAGGAGGCGAAGTAGTATTATCTATAGTCAAGTGCATGCCTGTGTACAAGGGCGCAAAAGACTGTGTTGATTAAATTTGGGCACAGTCCTAGTAGACATATGTGTATTTCTTCACGAACGGGTACAGCGCAAACGTTTCAACCCGAAAGTAATTTAATATGAATTGCCCAGAAATTATTCTATATTGGCATCGGTAAAGCGAAACATAGAAACAAAATAAGTAATTATAAGCATCACTCGCTTTCAAATACAGGTGCTAACTTTCCAAATCCGCACGAAATCAACCACACCCTTGCATCTTCTTCGACCGTCGCGTCAAAACCGATATTCGCTAGTCCCTTGTCTGTCCAGTTTAACTTATATAAATTGTTAGTCAAATTTACCACACCAAAACATTTGGTAAATAAAATAGTTGATTTGAGTAAATCGTTTCGTAGTAGCAAATACGTGTAAGAATTTATAAAACAACTGTGTTATTTGACCGACATTACTATACCTAAATAGTTAAGCATACCATTCATGAAAACGTTGGTATAGTCAGCAAAACATTTGGTTCATTTGTATAAATATATATCAAAGTTATTTGGGCAAATTAAACAAACCGCTGTAGTCACTGCAGCATTTCAAAGTTTAACAGTAGTTCGCTTGAACAGCGAAATTTGTGTCATTTTTATTTATTTAGTTGTTTGAAGGAATTATTTTATATCAGCGTAAAATACGGTTACATATTCACTGCCATTAATACTGTCGAATTGGTAAAAGCTAAAAAGAAATGAGTGAATGTTTAACAACAGCGACTACGAAAGTGAAAACAGCAATAGTAAACATTCGTTCTTATTTCCAGGACATGTGCTTCACTAACGTCAGCACCCTTTCAAAGGTCGTGTTCTGCAATTCTCTATTTTTTGTGGAAAGTTCGTCTCTTCCAGATGCGCTTTCAGTATTATAAACTGAGTAAATCTCATAGGAATGTTCAGTACCCACATTATTTCGAAAAATTTACTATATGTTTGTATGACGATTATTTTACTGTTTTTGTAATATGTAGACAAATCTCAAACGTTGAATAGCGACCCACAAAAATATTTAAGGATCCAATTGCGTCACGGGACGGTCATAGATAAGCTAGATTGAAATTAAGTAAACAGCCCACTCTCTCATAAATAATTGTATTTATCATTGCGTGAGTAACTGTTGATCATCCGACATGTGTTCCTGTACGCTTAGTTTTTTTTTTTTTCCTGTGACGTTATGGTACACATCATGTATTAGCAACTTCGAGCATAATGCAAATATTTTTGAACCCTCGGACATATGCTAGATATTTATGCCGCTACAACGGGTCGTGTTAAGGAAGTGCATGGTGCGTATAATTATAGTAATTATCAAAAGTGTTCATTATTGCATGTCCATGAACCGTGGACTAATGTGGTTCATGTGCTTGTACAAGTAAAACACACTAATATCTTATTACGTGCTTCTTGTACTGTACAAAAAAACACGTATATTTATACTTTCATCCGTCAGCACATAATGAGAAACTAATTCACACGACTGCGTAAAATTTACGGTGTTAACTTTACCCCAATTAGAAAAAAAATTATTGTTGTCAAAGCATTCCAAAAGACAATGCTAATAGTATGTAGGCCTACTTACAAATGGACCAACTGTAACTGTAGGTAATCAAGATGGTTTAGTGTGGCAAACAAATTACAAGCCCAAAAAAATGTCAAATATCTTTTGTTAGGCAAAAACATGTTACTTCAACTTTGTTCAGTGAAGCTTATTTCGTGAATTAACACTACGTTTAACATTTTGTTTTTATTATTAAATATAGTACATTTATGATGTTTTATTATGCCGACATTCATTTGTTTCCATTATGTATATTTGTTTCGAGATGTACTAAGAAATATATAGGTCGGGATTAAAGACATGCATTTATTTCGCTGTACTCAGGTGTATAGTTGGCACGCTGTGTAGATACGTATGTTTGGTAAGCCATGCACAGACGAAGCCTACATCTAGTTTGTTACACACAGACGTGTATAATGTTGTAGTAGCACAGAGTGTATCTGACGTAGTGATTGATCGCCTCGGGTGTGTTCCAGGCCGTAGCTTGTATAGTCACGCAACCACTACGCCATCTGTTCACACAGGCACTGTAAGAGGCTGCTACATGCTGCGACCACTCTGGCGAGGTCCAACTACCACCCTCTACACTTACTTACACATACTTCCAATACACACATTAATCTGGCTCTAATTATTACCTTACTTACTCCTATTGGCTGGCAGTAGTCATAGGTGTGTCAAGAAAGCCGTCGTCCAATCAATCACAGACGTGATAGTACGCTCGAAAAAAATTTGTAAAATTTACAAAGATTTTCTTTGTACTTTTAGAAACCCTTGTATAAGTAAAAATATTTTCTCTGCAAAATCATTAGTTTATGAAGTTACAAAGGTATACTTTGTAATACTGCAAAGAAATTATTTATATTTATATACCGACAGTTCCTACACTGTAAATTTTCTTTATAAAAGTATGACAGTACATTTTTGTGGAATTGTACAAACGTTTGAAAATGTTGAAAAATTTTCCTTGTAAACTTATTAGTTTATTTTGTTAAAATAATTTTGTTTGCAAAAAAAAACTTAGAAATAATGTGTAGTCTACCAAAATCATAGGTTCGCCGGAATTACGCAAAAAAAAAACCTCTGGAAAGCATTTTTCTGGAATAAAGTGAATGTTATTTGCGTGCTTTAAAAGAATTAATTATTACTGAACTGTTCATTGAACGTATACAAATAAATAAAGATTAAACAGTACAGAAGTCACATTTGTCTAGGGATAAGATACGTGGGAAGAGTGGTTCGAAACTTAGCACATCCTAATTATTATTATTTTTTTTTCAAAATAATTTCATGTAAACATCCTTTATTCAAAAGATATTTAATAAATAAGTTCAGTGTTATTTATGAAGTACAATAAACATTTAAATTTATTTTTTCGTTATTGAAAGTACAACTACAAGGCTATTTATTGTAATTTTACAAACATATTCTTTGTATTTTACTACAAGGACAGCCATTGTAGTTTTACAAGATATTTATTTGGCAACTGGGTTTCCAAAGATTTTCTTTGTAAAAGTACAATTTTTGACAGTGTAAAAATAAATTTTTGGCGTTCAAACTGAAGGACTGCCAATTCTACGATGCTAGTGGTTGGGATGCTGGCGGTGGGACATGTTTTTTTTTTAAGTACGTCTAAGTCTGTTATATCCTACGGATCCGGTGCAAAGGTCCGGAGAACCGGACATATTCCGGAAAACATGACCTTGAATACAACTGCTCCTGTACTTATATTCAATTGATATTATAAATGCGCGGTTTTATGTACTCTATGTTGTTTGCAATCTGAATTTGGAAAAATAAAAATATTTTCACGCATAAATTTCGCTTTTCTCGGGCATGTAGGTTAGACTATGCAGTTATCTGTTCTGGTGTGCAGACATCGACTGCTAAGTCGTTGCTTTTCGACACATTGTCGCATTATGAGTGGACGGTACTTAATTTTATTGGTTCATACAACCCTCCAGATGTTACAAGTGGTACAAGCGAAACTGTATTTGAATTCTAGCTTATATTACACATTTACCCAGTTTCCAATTATCGTTCTGTATGTATGTCAGGGATACACGTTTTAGATCGTTGTGGTTGGCTACGAAATTTTTTTTATACAGTCTTAGATACGCGCGTACACAAACTACTTTATAAATGTTTTCCCTTACATTTATAGCTGCGTTGCTAAACCTTTTTAGATAACTGTACATTGTATACAGCTTACTGAATACACCAAACTTGTGTAGTAGCAATTCTCTACGTTTCTGTAAAGTTTAAATGTAGTAAATTTCGTATACCTTGTAGGCGTGGAAAACTTTGAATGTTTTTACGGAAGTTTTTCTTCATTTTCTTCCTGTAATTTTATAATGTGTTGTTATTTATTTCGTTCGTTTTTTTCTAGTGTCAGGTGTATAAAGTACATGCGTTTTACTCCGTATAGTAAGGACAGTGCTGATCACTCACACACCGTATTTTTCGCTGCCTAACACTCATGTCTAAGCCTATGAACGAAGCTCACTTCTGCTGGGCACGAGAAAAATGTCTTTGAAACATGATTAAACGTGCGGTGTTTTAAAGTCACCGTTGTTTTAAAAGGAAAAGAATCTTGTATAAAAATGTTTCATTTGTATCGTTTAGTGAGTCTATGTTCTTGCTACCATTTCCTGGGCCAATTATTTCAGTTTTATCATTCAAAATGTCATAATCCCACGACTCTTAAGTTATAATAATCAATTATGATCTGTCCATGGTAGTTTGAGTCTTCACTTGAAATTTATTCTTTGTACTTTCTTCAATGTTTCTTTCTTTATTACATGTGGATGTTCTACTCTTTTTACAGTGGTATAGTTCTAAATATATTATGTTCACACACACAGTCCTGCCTTATATAAAAATGAACTCCAATATTTCTGGTAGGGCCTATAATACTTACACTAGTTCAAATACTCGAAAAAGTAAACTATCTAGTAACAAGATTTGATACATTTTGTAAGAAAAAATATTTCTAATGATAGCTAGTTTGTAATTCTCTGGGTAAAAGAAAGTTATTATATTAAGAATAATGCGAAATAAGATCATTAAAAAATTATTTCAACAAAAGTGTCGCTTGAATGTGGTATTTATGACTTCTCCTGGCATGTGTTTAATCAGGATTATTCTGGATGATATTCATGTTCTACGACAAGATATTACGAAACATTTCCTACGCCACTGATACCTTACAAGCGTTTACATTTACTCCCTCACTCATTTCCAAACAGTTCTTTATTTATGTCCTAGTAGCAAATACAATCATTTTTCTGTTGGCCAACTGTTGGCAGAAGCGGCGAACATTCGCTAGTATGATCGTCTACTTTTGCTGAAATGGTTGTAGTCTGGCCATGTCAGTAAATATATTTGTAGTTATACTGAAATAATTTTAATGTGGGCAACTTAGTTTAAAAGGACTGACGTAGTTCAGTATACGGTCCACAAGCAGACTTAGCAAACCAACCCACAAGCATCTGAGTATAGTAAGAATGCTTGTGGTACACTTGTGGTTAATGTGTGGGTTATTTCATTGTGCATGATGTATGCCAAATATGGCCGCGGGTGCATTCCGAATGTTGACTGCCTGTGGGCTGCTTGTCACGATCAGATTTGCACTAGTGGGCCAGTTGATGTTTGGGTAGCGTTTCTTTTCAAAGAAAATATTTCGTAATGATGTGTGTAATGTGTTATGTGTCTTAAAGAATTTTCTCTTTGAACAACATACTTTTGGCAGCCTACCTTGAGTAATTACTTAAATGTTACGTTCTAAAAGAGCAGCGTTATGAGGTTGAAAGCAGTAACTACTGTAGTCTAGTGAAATTAAGAATGGTATTGCAGAAAATTATAGTGATTGGTATGTTGTTTTACGTGTTACACAACAGTCGCAGTATTCTGACTGCAAACACAACACTACGTTGAAATGTTGCTAGTGAGCGGAAATTAACGTCAGCCTACTAGATGAGTGCCTCGAGGGAGAGAACAAAATGAAATGAAAGAATGAATGCAATCAGCTTCGTGTCGCCAAGGGAAAGAACTTCTGAGTGGAACATATATCGAACTCATGCCAAAGCCCTAGTATCTTAAATATCATCTCCTCTTACATACATCGTCATGAATATCGTATACATTTTCCTTTCTCTCTCCAGGCTGACTACACCGCAAAAATTATTTCTGTTTACCGTTATAAATAGCAATAAGACAATGAAATAAACAATTGTCGTTGCTAATAAAGTTCAATAACTTATGTATGCTCACATTGTGCAAATATGGACAAACTGGGCAAGAATTTAAAATACGACACACTTTCTTAGCGTGCCTGTAGTACATCGGCGTGACACGTAGTGAATACAAAGTACTGGTGCCAGAAGTACTGCAGTAATATCCATTGTGGCTGTGAGTGTATTGTAAACAGGAATGAAATAATATAAGATTGGGTTAAAGTGGCGCTTATGAGGAAACAGTTCTTCTCTAAGCGGTACACATTCTCTTGTAGAGAAATTTCTTCAGCTCCCTCACGATGAACTGGCGTTCATGAAGACTGTGAGGTGCCAAATTAGCGCTCAGATAACAGTAAGGTGAGTGAGTGAGTGATTGAATGAGTGCGTGAGTGAGTGGTCAGCACTTAACATCGAGGTCGTGAGCGCGTGTGAGGGGTGACATGAGGTGAGTACGGAGCAGCGCCGGAATGAAAGAGCGGGGGAAACTGGAGATCCCCGAGAAAACCCGCCGACCAACGGCATCGCCCGGCACGATTCCCACATGCGAAAATCCGGGAACCGACCCCACCGGGTATCGAACCCTGATCGCCTTGGTTGGGAGGCGAATGGTCTGACCATTCGGTCACCGCGTCCCTTCAAATAAAAGTAAAGAATTACCATTCGTTCTTACCAACACGTGTCTCATATCTACTGATCTGCGTTTATTTTCCAATGGTGAAAGCGTGAATATCAATAGTAACTTGAACATGAAACTACTAGCATAACTAATAAGTCTGCTTTCCTCAAATAGATTAAAATTAAGACTAAAAATTAATATCGTTTTCGTACTTTCAGGAATATTAAATAATAATAAATTATTTTACTCTCGTGGTATTTTCCAATATTGTGGACATACAACAATAAAGACTCTGAACACTAAAGTTCATAAATATTAAATTGGCATTATATATATAATTCATGCCGTTCTTGCTATAGGCCTACATGTTTTAAATTTATGTATTCTGTCGTTATATCTTAGAAATTGGAAGATACGTATATTAATAAACATAGCATGACCCAACAAATTTAAATTCATGTTCATTACTTAGTATTACATGTATACAGAGTCTGAATAAACTTTGGAAAATGGTACTCAGATACTTCATATGGTTTTTAAAAAATTCGCAGGACAACAGTTTTTTATAAAAATTTAGAAAATACGAACAGGGTTAGAACAAAAACGTAAAAGCCAATTCACGTTGCGTTGTGTAGCAAGTATGAATTAGTTCTAAAAAATAGTTCCCGAGATACCTCATGTGATCAAAATTTGTTCAGTCAGCTGCCATTTTGAGAATAAACGAAACGAACAAGAAAATTAAACGCCAAGTTAACTTAATATGTCAAGCATATGTATCAATTTTGAGAAAAATTGCTGAATCTTAAAATAAAAATTTTAAAAGTTCAATAATTTTTTTAAATATACAAATAATGTTTATTCTTTAATTTTATGACCATGTCATTGTAGCCTGCGATGTCTTTATTCACTGTGATTTTTTTTAGTTTGGTATATCAGTTGGTTTTAGTGTGGTCGTTAAAACGGAAACATGCAAAATATGACTTTAACAAGCCATTACGCGAAAACTATGAGAGATAAAAAAAATTCATAATAGCCAAATTTAGTCACATTTTGTCTCTAAAACAAGAAAAAAAATATTTGGTACAAATACAAAATAAAATAATGATGATGAAAATTGCGGTAGACCGCGTCCTTAATCGAAGTCAACTTAGGGCTGTTAATTGATCTCACGCTGGAGACAGAACAACCTAGAATGTTTGAATCTCATCAGTGAGAAATCAAATGGCTAGACGTGGGTGGCAAGTTTGTCTCCGCCTACCTCGCAGCGGCGGACTGGTTATCTGCGCTGTCAGTCACCTGCGAGAGTGTGATAGGTCGCGACAACACCTCATTGAGTTCCACGCCATAGACAAGCTCGTACCTGCCCCACGACATACCATATGTGGTGAAACCTGACCTGGCGGTACTGTTACAACATGATCATTTACGTGTGTGAATACAACTTTCATCAGAACATTATTTCTAATAAAGTGGAAAAGTTAATCAATGTTGTGTGAGACCTTTAGACCAACACGTACTTCAGCACTTAGAGAGAAACATGCGTCCTAATTGTAATGTAATGGAAATATTTTATTATACAAATCATATAATTGAACTAACCCAGGAGTTTCTTGGCCATAAGGGCTTGTTCCCGAGTTTTTTTTCAGACTGGTGCCAAAAACTCTAATATTTCTTAACCAAAAGTTTTGAAAAAATTTGAGTCAATGTGCAATCATACGATGCACAATACTGTGGAAGCCTTTTTTTTAAATAATGTACCATTCGCCAGCAAAAAAAAAAAAATAATTTCCTTCATTTTTGCTCATTTTCACGACGAAAAACGTGGTACTTTGGGTAATGAAATCTAAAAAATCGTTCAATATAATTCTACAAAAAAATTCAGCTACAAATTGTAACATATAAGTGTCAAAACTGTACAGCGAAATTTTGATATGAGTATCAGGTAGCAATAAAAAAATATTTTCGAAATCACTGCAAAACTCCGTAACAAGGCCTAATTCTCTTGGCCACGGAGTCTCTCGGCTTTAAATTTACTTGGCGTAAACATTATTGTACCTAAAATTTACTTTACTGGAAATTATTTTGATGTCAAACTTACTTGCAATAAAAGTAAATTTACTTTCAGCCATGGGGTTTAAAGTATTTTGTTTTAAATGATGTTTTGCTTAATTAACTTGCCCCAAAAACTGTACTGTTTAGGCAGATTGAGGCGATCCCATGCAGCCTGCTTGGAGTGTGAATGTAAAGAGCTTGGAAGGTAACACCACCCCCGTAAGTCAGACTCGATCACTGGAATGCGAGTTATGTTTAAATTACCACATTACATGATTCGTGAGACGCAAACTATACCATGTCGGCAACAATTAACTCTTCACGTAGTGAATATTGTTATTCATTATTTGCTTCCTCTCTTTGTGTTGCTCTATTTGAGGAAGCCCAGATTATAGGGATGTCATTCAAGGCTTCAATTACCTTCTACGTTAGAAGTGCTGGTTTAGCTTAGAATTAATTTTTACGGGCTGTGGCAGTGTTGTACACTTTTCATTTAAATTCATTTTAAATTGAGCCACAATCTTAAAATCTGAATTTATATGTACTTATTACACTGGATCACTGTACGTATTTTTAGTTGTATGGCATGTGTTCCTTAAAATTCTTATGCCTTTAATTCATTTCGCACAAAAACCATCTGTGAAGTGATACTCAGAAATCACTCTCAATTTTCATTACAGCACGTCTACACACAGTATTCTACAGAATGTCCCAAAAGTCCCGCATCATAGGAAGAACAACAACTTGTTACGGTAGTATGAAACAAATCATAAAATGTGCTCGACATGAGTGCCTGAAAGCTCAAAACACAGCTGCAGGTGATCTTTCATGTTTCGCATAATGTTTTGTACCACAATTGGCGTCATAGCTCTGCATTCGAAAGCATTGCCTATGATGCGGGACTTTTGGGACACTCTGTAGTTTTCAGCTCAGCAATTAGCAGCGCTGCATTTTTAACCAACTTTACTGCTGCTGGATTCTTACACCACTAGCAATGTAGGTTATTTTAACCACGAATTATTTAATCCGAGTAAACCAGCCCTGCTGTTAACCTAGAAATTATATATCAATCTTGATAATTTTCTGTTGTTATAGGCGGGGCAGAAATTGCACGCGGCAGCATACAGGCTAATACGCTTTCAAGAATGAATTAAAACGGGCGAACTTATGTTAAACTTTCAGAAGGATTTCAAGTCACCTCGCTTATATAAGTTAGCAACTGTCGTACACATCTACTACTTACCTAAGTTTGCATTCACAAGAGCTCTAATACATAGGCCTACCTTACTCTTTTAAGATCAGAATAATTTATCGACTGAGATGTTGTAGTCAAATATGTATCAAACTATACAAATTCACGTTGATTCATCCTTGACATAAAGACCTTGTTCATTACATTTCATGTATGTTGTTCTCCGACTTCAACACGAACCGCTGAACTTTCAGACATATGAACCTTATACAATTATTTCAATAGAGTTGTATGCCAAACTGAATTATTATTAATGGACCCAATAGAGTTGTATGCCAAACTGAATTATTATCAATGGACCCAGGCCACTGCAAGAAAATATTGCTGAGTTGCTGAAAACCCTTAATTAATCCAATTAACAACATGCGAAAAAAAAAATTATATATATTCAATTTTCGGAATTATGCATCTTTGTTGACACGAACTGGCTTACATTGTCGTTGCTGTTTATTTTCTCGTGTCTACAATGTTTGTTTCAGTGTAGGTTTTCGTCGACTCACCAACATTCTCTCACAGTCGCGTATGTCCATAATAATGATTTGACAAAGCAGATAATGGCATACATTTAGTACAACATTTTTATTTTTATTTTACGAATCAGATTGATATTTTTCCAGAATTGGAAGTTTGAATAATACTGGATAGCTATTTTTAAGGACACCAAAAATATTTTTCTCAGAGGCTTATCTTCAAAAACGTAGAGCATACTTGAGAGTACATACTTTCGACACGCATGGTTCATGCGGTAGTATGCATTTCTGTAACAGGAAACTGTATGTAAGTTATTGATGTCTACTGACACACATGCAAAGTAAACAATCACATTGGCTTCTAACTGAGCAAGCGGGTAACACGTGGTTGTCCCTCAAATTATTTCCCTTTTTATAACCGACTTGCAGTTATCGAAGACTTGTCGAAGCAGCCATCATAGAATCACAGAAGTAACAATAATGTAAACGTTTAACCTGACCTAGAATCAATACGCAAAATGCACGCATCTCTGTAATTTTGACGGTTTCTTGCGATGCACTTGCAGCTAGACGTTCAACACGTCAAAGTGCTATCTCTATATATAAAAATGAAAGCTGACTGATTGACTGACTGACTGACTGACATATCAAACTGCAGCCCAAACCACTGGACCTAGAATCGTGAAATTTTTTGTGGGGGTTCCCTTCAGGTCGTAGGCGAGCATTAAGAAGGGATTTTTCGAAATTCGACCTCTAAGGGGGTGAAAAGGGGTGAAATATGTTTCCGAAGAAACGTCGATAGAGCTCGAACCCGACGGCCAATCACGATGATTTTTACTTTACTGGGACACTCGTAAAAATGCATATTAGCCAATTTAAGGATTTTTCGAAGTTCAACTTTTAAGGGGCTGAAAAGACCTTAAATGTGTTTCCAATCAACTATCAATATCTATCGAACCCTTCGGGATAGAGAGTTGATATTCACTTCAAAATATTGCCTACGTAAATACCCAAAAAGTAGTTTTAGGTTTTTTTGAAATTCGATCCCCAGGCAGTAAAAAGGGGCAAAATGTGTTTTTAATGAATCGTCTTTATCTTTGAAACACAATTGGCTATCGTCGTGATTTTAACTTTAATTGGTTACTTTTACAAATGTCTATGACAGGACTCAAAATCGTTTCGAAATTCTTTATTTAAAGGGGTGAAAATACGTAAAATGTGTTTTCGATTATCCTTCCATATCTATCGAATCAATCGAGATATCGAAGTACTCTTTGCTTTAAATTGGTGCTTTTGTAAATATCCCAAGTACCATTTAAAATATATTTTCTTAATTCGGCCCTAAACAGGTTAAAAAATGGGGTAATATGAGTTTTCGACTCACATTCTATATATATCGATCCCATAGTTTTTTATATGGAGACGTGATTTTTGTTTAGGATTGATGCTTACTCAAATACCTAAAAAGTAACTTCAGGAATTTTCGAAATTCGCCACCTAAGGACGCGAAAAGTGGTGAAAAGTGGTGAAAAGTGTTTTCAATTAATCGTCGATATATCTTGAACCCAGCGGGCTAATGTTGTGTTTTTTACGTCCACTAGATACCAATAAAGTATTCTAAAACGCGAATCAATGGTTTTTCGAAATTTACTCTCTTAAGTGGTGAAAAGACCTTGAACGTGTTTTAGATAAATCCTCGATATCTATCGAACCCGTCGAGATATAAAATTAATTTTTGCTTCAGGATTATGATTACAGAAATTATCGCAAAATGGTTTTCAGATTTTTCGAAATTCGATTTCTCAATACTGTGTGTTTTTTTTTAGTGAATGGTCGATTTTGATTCGACTGAACGGGATAGCGATGTGATTTACTCTTCAGTTGGATACTTATACAAATGTATAAGATGTAAATTGAAAATATTTCGAAATTCGACACCCAAAAGGGTGAAAAAGCACAAAATTTATTTTCCATCAACCCACGATATCTATCTAACCAGTAGCGATATTGAGGTGTTGTTCGCGTCAGAGTGATGCTTACGTAAATATTAAAAAAAAAAATATATATATGTATGTAATTTTTTTTCTTTATAAGAAACGTGATTATTAAGAATAAAACTTAGTTGGTCAATAATCAAGGCAGACGATCCGAAAAGCAGGAACGAGCAGCGAGAAACAACTTATACAGGAGTTTCACTCTACAGTAACCTATCGAGACGTGGTGTTGTACAACCTCTATGAGCCCAGGACACAGATATTTTATTTTTTTTCAATAAATGTTATTTTCATGAATTATTTCGACGTTACGTGATGCAGTTGTTTGTCACTCAGGTCTAAATTCCGGGAGGTCCTGGGCTTGAATTCCGTTAAAGCTGCTTGCAAACGTTTAATTCTGACACACAAAAACTACAAGGCAGATCGAATTAGTGCAATTTACATGTAGTCTTTAAAAGGGGTAAAATTGCAGTTCGCTTTCCACTTAGGTTCCTCTACAATATCAGTTGACATATCGTCGGTATACTGCCAAAAGTGATTAAGTCATAAATGCTATTTCGTTTAAAAACAGTATTAAATTGTAGATATTAACAAAAATGCGGTATGTTACTATACTGTGACACAACAGTACCAAACGACGAATAGACTTTAAACTTGGGCAATTGTTCGTGAACAGCATATACATATTTCAAGCATTTTTATAATTTTATCTAATTTTGACTTTGTCACTTTTGGCAGTAAACCGACGATATATCATCTCACTAATCTCAGGTTTGGGGCACCAAATACTTTTCCGCGAAACCTTTACCCTCTGAAACTTTTTAATGTCAATAAAGTTAAAGTGAATATTTTGAAAAAATATAATTGAGGGCACCATCACCAATGGTTGTGCACAGGGTAAACTGATGTTTCTCATTCTATTAACCTCTTACCTTAGGTGTCTGTAACTACCCCACATCGTCAAATAGGCAGGGCTATAAATAAGGCCTAGGCGAAGTCGCTGTTAGTGGCAGGGACAAACTTAAGACTGCTTTTCGCGTGGACAGCTATAGCTACTTATCCTGCTGCAGAATTAGTTCAACTAGCCGCTTGGACATTCTAACACATGATGAATGAAGTACCAATCTTGTGTACAAAGAGGTTTTTAATTAAAGTAAATATTATCAGTTACGAATAATACTCGCGAGCAAAGCCGCGGGGAACTGCTAGTATTATATAGTCACTGAAGATAATACGAACTAATATTTCTTTCTGAGAATGCCGCCTACCTGCGCGTTGAAGTCTTAAAAGCGACGGAGCTATAAGGGCGACATCTAAGTATATATTAATTACCGCATCGTCACGACTCGTTGCAACGAGCAAAGCGCTGAACTAGCGTGCAAGATTCCCTCCGGGTAAAAAGTCTGAAGCAAAGTTGAGTCACAGAATAAGTAAACATTAACAGAAGCGACAAGGTAAGTCTTTTCATTGTTGTTATCGTACCAGCTCTCGGGGAGTACAAGAATATAGACAGTGCAACGTGGATTCGAGTAATTGTAACTACTTATGGTGTTTTAAACTCTGTAATTAATTTTTATATTAATCACCTATTCACAAACAGTAAACATGACGATTCGAGGCTCAACAACAGATAACAAGGAACTCTCTTAGAAGTAACATAATGGAGCTTTTTAACGATTGTTGTTGTACCAGCTCTCGGGACACACAGGAAAGTAAACAAAGCTGTATGGAAACTGAGACATTGTTTTAAACCACCTCTTATTCTTAAAGAAATGCCATACATTTTTTTATATCTCAATTCATCATTTATAAATGGTAAATGTGACGTTACTTACGTTTCATGTCCCTCACAAATACTAAAATAGGGCCTACTAAACCATGACAATCCAAAGAGAAAACGAGCACGATAAAAATTATTTAATGTCAGTCCTGTTACTAATTAATTATTATGTGGTTCAGTGAACGTTGCTATTTGAGTTTCGCATACAACTGGTTACTCAATTTTGAAGTAGAGTAGCCTGAAACGGTTTTTTTTAACTGTATTGGATGTCTTCGAAAAAAAAAGTTTTTAATGAGTCATGATGTCTTAACAATGACATTGTTCAATGTGTGTTTTCTTTTCGAAAATTGGCGCAATGAGCACATGTAGAATTGTTCCTTAAACAAGTTTTCCTTGTACATTACAACACAATTCAAGCGTTTGTCAGGCAGCGTCCTTAATACGATCTGTCATGAAATATTTCCTCGGAAATCATGTGCCGCTATCAATAAAATGACTGCGATGAAAATGCCGGTGTTGAAAAGTGGAGTAGACGTGACGTTGTGTTGTAGCTGGGAATGTGGCTTAGCTACAGTAATACGTGAAGGCTCGGTCTATGACGTCATCGATGCTGGACTCGTGCTGTGGCAGAGGTTATATGCAGCCTATGAGGTCGGACCGTCCTTCGAGTTGCAGGCTCTTCGCCTGGCGCGATACCTATCGACTAAGAGAAGAACGTCACCTAGTTATGCAACTGCCATTCTCTCCTCAACAATGACTTTCTGTCGTCAGTTACAGGTGGTACCAGCTAACACCCGATTAACGTACTCGGAACTATTTTCTGTTTGAAAGGCAACTGGATATTTACATTATTACTTCAAACTGAAATAATCATGAACGTCGTTACGGATTATTAGCTTTTGCTTGTTTTGGGGAAGCAGTGCTAGAGCCATGTCTTGGTGTTTGCAGTGACTGATGTTTCGTTTAGCGTTGTGTCAGGAATCTACAGACAAGATAGTCATGATAGAAATTACTGTAATAACGTGCAGTCTTTTACTGTAAACATATGATTTAATTAAATTTGTTTTTAAAAAATTATTTTAAATTAGTAAATTTTACAATATGTAAACGAAACTAAAAAAAAAAAGCTGTGGAAAAATTTTTTCCTCTACGTATGTGTTTTTATATATATATATGTATATATATATATATATATATATATATATATATATATATATATATTTTTTTTTTTCAAGAAAGAAACTCAATATAAGCACATCACGCGAATCCTTGGCTAAACTGGATACGAAAATGTTAGTGGCAAATGTTGTAGATGACATTTTACATCGCCGATGTGGCAACACTGCACTGTAGTTAGTCCCATCTGGCGCTCCACAGATATCTTACTTATTTAACTGCTACTGTTTTGACCTATATATTATGGGTACAGGTTAAAATCCCGAGCAATCGAAACATTATTCTACGTTTACTTGACGTAACATACACACAGTGTTGCCGCATTGTGCACGTAAAATGTCGTACAATATTTGCTACTAACATTTTCGTCTCGAATTTAGCATAGGATTTGCGCGGAGTGCTAAGTAAGTGTTTATTTTTGAACAGACTATATTTACAATGAAACAGTTTAATGATTTCGTCGATCAGTTTCGGTTACTTTTCCCCACTTCCAAACTGTTTGCACAGTTACCAATTTCTCTAAAACATTTCCTGTAAACCGTCTTGTTCTGAACTACTTTATGACTTATTTTGGATCTTTGGTTTTCACATGGTTACTCATATTCTGTACTATCCATATACTCATACAGCTATAATTTTCTGTTGACTGTGACACGCGTCTGGAAGCGAAAGTTTTTACTACACCACAGCTATAAGTAAGTTAATTATATTTCACATTGATAATGTCGTATGGATAGCAATAGGAAATTGTCAGAAACATAATTGCGTTGTTCATACAAAATACTATACTTATCATAAAATATGATTTTAAAGTTAAAACTTACTTTTGGAACTGAAGTTTTCCTGAAAAAAATAAAGTACTTTTCTGAGTTTATATGAAATTACCAGCAGAAAATATTTTTATAGACTCATGTCAGCTCTGTTCGGTACAATGGGGACTAATTGTGTCTACGTGATTAAATAACAATCGCCAAAAAAACTTACAGGTAATACAGTATATGACCCATACTCAGAGACACTGGAAAATCACGTGAATAGTTGACTGTTTGCTAGGCTCCAACGTGATGTATATAACACTGAATGTTTTGTGTCAACATTGGCTATCGTTTATTTGTAACATTTTTTCTCTCTACAACAGACCCAGTTAGAACTGTACAGCTTGAACACACAGCGTGTGAGATTTGTCCCAAAACTGCTCACACGTGTCACGGTTAATATAAAACAGTTTATTGGAGACTATTTTAAACATTTTCGCGATTTTCCAGTGTCTATACCCAAACTTAGAGACCGGGAAAATTCGCGTATTCACTGACCTGCAGGTTATCTTCTAAGAATATATGTGAAATCGTGTAGACAGCAGCTGCTCGGTGACAGTGAAATGGGCCTGTATTCAGTTATAGTTTTATTATTGGTTCAGCTACTTCCAGGAAGTATTGACTAAGTCAACGGCCAATTGTGAACGTGATGCAGACCTATAGTTCCTTGAATTCTAGCTTGCGCCTAAAAGAAAACGCGAAGTTTTCAGGTCTCTCCCCACACTAAAGTTACCCTAAAATTTGGTAACATTATGTCACTAGTGAAGCAAGCGTACAAATTTTTGTCAGACTACAGTTTTGATTGGTTCATTTCTAGAACATAGTGTTATAATGATTTGTCAGCTTTACTTTATTGTTCTGCATTGTTCATGATAACCGCTGGAAATAAAATCAAGACATTGTTAGTATACTTTATTATGTGCCGTAGTGTCAGGTACTCGTAAATTAAATATTGATGCATGAATAAATTACAAATTAATAGGTCTTAGTCCTACATTTGACACGCCCTTAAATTTTTAACGTACCACATCTTGAATGTCAACAGTCATTGTCGCAAACGAACGACGTTTGCCGGTACATGTTCGTTGTTCTGATATTTTGGCCTCAACGTCAATCCAACCCAAACCTCGTCAAGTTATTGGTGTCGGCTGACAAACACCTTTCTAAGTGATACATATAGTAAGTAGGTGACCTCTGTAGCCAAGGCTGGTAAAGGTGCCTTGGAAGCAATAAGGACCAGTTTCGAATATCGGGTAAACTGACAATATGTGTATCTTTTAGATGTCAGTTTACACCAGTATACATAGCATGTAAGCTGCACTGCAATGAGGAAATTCAAAGCAGGAGTTTAAAAGCAAGCTATACGTAAACTCAGAAGAAAAAAAATGAGTTTCTTTCTTATACATAAAATATTGTTCCTACAACAGAACAGGTTGCTCCATCAACAAAATATCTTCGGTTGTATTTGTGTGGTTTCTGCTGAAATTATATATGTTTTAAACAAATAAAGAGTTTTACTGCTAGTTTATTTACTTCTGTTATGACTGCTCATTTAAAAATATCTTAATGTTGTCGACGTTGTTACGTATATATAAAAACTTTGTGCTGGTGTTGAAAAAAAATTCACAGTCTCGGAAACAATAGCATATAACACAACAACAGTTAGTTTTCCAGGTGTTTATATCCACACGCCTGACAATTTTGTAGACAGTACTAGTATCTGAAGTCTAATGTTATTCCTATTTCAAACATTAACTATGTTGTATACTACAATATATGTACTACAATATATACTACTATATGTTTTTTATCAATGAACCACCAAACAAGATACGTCGTTTAAAATCGCCGCCTCAACGGGCACACTAGTTCGAGTTAAGGCGGAGTGTTAGACAATGGTATTGTATTTTCAGTGTTTGAGCCATAACATTTATTCAAATCGTATTATCACCACTTTCTCTTCGACAAACAATAGACACATTCTTGGTAAACTGCTTGACGTAAATATTAATGGAATATTTAATTAATTTGTCATGCAGAATCGTTTCAAGAGAATTGTAGGTTAACAGTCGAAAGTTCCGTGTCGAAGACAAACAAATTAGACTGAGGCCCGACCAACAGGAAACACGTCTCATCAGGCACTAGCCAACTAGATACTAGGTCCGCGTGGCCAATGGCCAATCAAGAACATTTACGTCAGAGACACCGTCGCGTAATTTTACTAGGAAAATATGAAAATCCACTGCGTGTCCACCTTTCATTGTGTATGAGAGAAGGCCGGGTAGCGATACATGTCTGTCGCCCGTCCGGCCCGAGGAGTGGATGAGGTGAGGGCGATAGGAATGTGGAGAAGCGACGTAACGAAATAAACGGGAGATCCCGGAGAAAATCCGCACGCCAACGTCCGCCACGTTTTCTACGTGCGAAAAATCCGGGACCGAAACCGCCGGGGATCGAACCTTGATCGTCTAGATGGGAGGTGAGAGTTATGACCCCTGACAACCTCGGCGTGTCACGTAATTTTACATCTGTACACATATTTATCCTGCCGAAAGCTAATGATTCATTGATTCATGTGTAAATATTTAACAATTACAAAGTGATTTTCGTATGTATGTAGAACCCTGTTATAACATTTTTCAAGGGACCTGTGAAAAAAAGTGTTATATGCAGGGAAATTTTATAAGCAGGAATCAATATTTCAACACCAATAAACGGGTATTACATAAAAGTAACTTAAAATTCGATAGTTTATGTATAGTAAATAAGTCTATAATGAGATTAAATGAGGCTATCGTTATTGTACTATCAGAAATATGATGAATACATACATTGTGTGTATTACAGAGGCTTTCCCACTTGTCTTCTGTAGGTTCATGATTGTCGTATTCAGGATCACAGTCTTTAATATCACTGTAATGTACACTTATGACACTTTCCCAGACATTAATTTGTTTTTTACTTATGTTTTTAGTCTACAGTTCAATTACTTTATCTAAAATAATACAGTTAAGAAACATTTTACCCGAGTTATGGTTAATGTCTGAGAAAAAAATTGTTATATGCAGGAAATGTAAATACCAGTGTTGTTATAAGCAGGAAATGCAAGCATTATGCTTTATAGAAAAATGGTGGGACCAAAGAAAAGTGACGTTTTATGCAGGAAAATGTTATATGCGGGAATGTTATAACAGGGTTCTACACACAGAAAATTTAAATTAATAATACACTTCTGTTGACATACCGCAACCCAGACAATAGTGTCTCTTCAGATGGTGACTTGTGTAAGTGATAGTGGTGATAGGAACAGTTTTTTATCATTAGTGGTGTACCAAACGCATTGTGGATGTGCAGTTACCATGAAAACAGAAGACGTTAATTACTTAATCTTTTCTTGCCATGTTGCAAGCAGAGACAAACAAAATACCTAAGAACAATTTTGTCCCAAGTGAACAGGTGATGACTTGTATGTTTATTCAGTTCTTCATTATAAACTATGCAAACACGTTACCACATGACCAACAGGATGCGGTAAGATAGAACACAACACAATTAGTGTAATATTATGCACGCGTGGTCAAGATGCTGAGTCTAGATGACTTAAGCCCGATTTACTCCGAAGAAATAACAGTAACAATGTTATTTACAAAACATTACTGCCAAAAACGTTATCAACAAATTATAAGCTATAGTACACTATTCTATAGCAATGTTGACAGCAAATGTATTATTAACATTGCTTAAAACACCAATGTTACTGGGGCCGCAGTGGTCGAGGAGTCAGACCTCTCGCCTCCCACCAAGGCGATCTGGATTTAATTCCCAGCGGGGTCAAGCCCCGGATTTTCGCATGTGGGAATCGTCCCGGGCGATGTCATTGGTCGGTAGGTTTTCTCAGGGATCTCCTGTTTCCCCCTCCCTTTCATTCCGGCGCCGCTTCATACTCACCTCATGTCACACCTCACCGGCGCTGAAGGCCTCAACGTTGAGCGCTGACCAAAATCTCTCACTCTCTCACCAATATTACTAACAGAGTTGTAAGAACGATGAACAAAAGTTAATAGCAATATTGATGACAAGATGCCTACAACATTACTGATAGCTCTGCTAGTAACATTTGTTACCAACAACATTTGATCTAGACCGCCCTAGAATGGGTCACGAAAATAATTTTACTAAAAGTGTTGGTGACCTAAATTTTATATTTGTACCAAACACTGGTCAACTTTTACACATTAGATGATATGTCATTTCCCCAAATAAAAAAAAATTAGGTCCCATAGTTTTAGCATAATCACCTATCAAAGTCACAAAATGTCAGTTGCGGTGTAGCCAAAATAATAACAAATAATTAACTTGCAGGAACAAGATAATTCACATTAATTCTTAACGATGTGAGCTACTTCAAGACACTTTTGTGAACACAAAACGATACGTTTTTGAATTTTTAAAAAATTTATGAAAATGAGTAAATTTTGGCATAACTTTGACTTTTGGCTACTTCTGAAATTTTAAAAACAAACTTTTGTCAACCATGTCATAAAATGCATTGATACACTGACTATCAGTTACTGTAATTTTGAATTTATTTGTTAATTACTTTTTTTTTTATTTTGGCTACACCGTAACTGCCATTTTGTGACTTTGACGAGTGTTTATGCAAAAACTATGGGGCCTAATATTTTTTATTTTGGGAAATGACGTGTTATCTGATATGCAAAAGTTAAACAGTTTTGGCACAAATATATAAAAATGAAATTTTGCGGGTTTGAACGCCCTTAACATGTCCCTAAAATTCATAAGTTTTCTTGCAAGCATATGTTTTAACAAAATGTTGGTAACAAATGTTATTTAAATTTGTTTTATAAATATTGACAAAGTGAACAACAAAATATTGGCAATAATGTTGATAACATAATGTCAACAAATTTCAAGCTATTTTACAACATTGTTAATAACTATGTTGAAAACACATGTTATTAGTAGAGAAGGTGATTTATCGCGAGAATGTTTTCTGCCAGCGTATTCTGCAAATCAATGTAGCGACCTGCGTAATATATTGGTGGATAACGATTATGTGGCACGGTCTAGTTGTTTACAGACGACTGACAGACGTCCAGAAATAGTGCACCAGAGTTATCATTGGCCCAGTCAAATAGGGACTCGCCAGTAACGAAATAAAAGCGTCAGAAATGAAAACATTACATTGAAGCCTAGCAAACAGTCAACTTTTCCCGCGATAAATCACCTTCTCTAGTTATTAGCAATGTTATCGGTGGTGTAAACTAGGCTTTACATGACTAATGTGCATGTCTCACGAACATGTAACACAGCCAGAGGGTTGTATGTTGGAGGAAGTAACACAAGTCGTTGAAATTCCTTAGACACACCGCAGTACCTCTACACTATGCTTAGAAGATCCGAGATATTCGTACTGTCGCGCAGTTGGGCGAGCGTCAGTAGCCCTAAAATCACTAGCCCTAAATTCACTAGCCCTGTTACTAGACTTAAAGTGACTTGCCCTAAAGTCAGTAGCCCTGAAGTCACTAGCCCTAAAGTCACTAGTCCTAAAGTTACTAGCCCTAAAGTTACTAGCCCTAAAATCACTAGTTCTAAAGTTACGAGCGCTATAGGCCTACTAGCCCTAAAGTAACTAGCCCTAAAGTTACTAGCCCTAAAGTTACTAGCCCTGAAGTTACTAGTCCTAAAGTCAGTGCAGTTTAAGTGCAAGCCATTCTTAAGGCCTGGCTCTCTTCTTTCTACTTTTTAGCGATATTAATTTTTTACACCTAAACAAGAGCACATATCAAAAATCTGTTTGGCAGTTTTGTTTGAAATCATGTTCTCCATGTTAGCTGATTTTTTTTCAAGCCAGTACATAGTATGGTTTTAGCTAATAATGTAGTGAACAAAATTCTGGTTAATTTACTTTTTAATCGAAACTGTATAGTTTTTTGTTTTGAAAAATTAACTATAACGGCAAAATCCCTTAAACAAAACTGCCACACAGTTTTTTTTATGTCTGCTCTTGTGTAAGCTTTGAAAAATAATTCTCACAAGAACAGTATAACAACAGTCTCTAAACATAGCGCAAAGAAATTACAAAGCTGACACCTGTAGACTAGAAAGACGATCGCACTTTGGCTCACTGGCAGACCGTAGAAATATGATTCTCGACACTAGCCCAAATGTTAATAGTGTCGTTATAATAATCTGTATACAGCGTGTGGAAAGTTGCTGAAATCTCCAGGGCCAAAATAATTTCCGAAATACAGAAGCTCGTTACGCCTTACATGATTGGGCAGCGAGTATTCAATTGTTTGAAAATGAATCACAAACTTTCACCAGCGGTGTACCAGAATTATCACTTACTTGATCAAGTAGAAACACCTGAAGCTGGACACGTAAGAACTTCATCAGGACTTATAAGAGATTCCAATTTTCTCGCTCTAAGTACTCTCATTATCAAAATTAAATAAATGATGTTTTGACACTAGGGTACAGTAGCAAGGAAAATTAATAATGTAATACTAGAGACCTAAAAAATTCTCATTTACTTTTGGGTGGAAATTGAAATTCCAATACGTGTGAGTGCTAAATACTTTCGCGATTTGCCTTTTAGTTATTCGAATCATCCTGGAATGCACTGATACAACAACAAAGAAGCAACTAAATGCAGACCCAAATAAGTGGCATTACTGAGTCAGCCAGCAGTAAAAGTGCCTGCTGTCTACTCGAGAGCACATATGGACGGCTTTTATATAAATTAAACCAATCAACATATCCTTTAAACTGAGAGAACAGCTTGCAAATTTAAGTTGATTGTGTGGTGGTTAGTTCAGTGCTTTTCAGAGGGTAGCGCAGTGCACATGGCACTTGTTTTATTTATATATGAAAAATTTAAAGGTTTCTTGTGATCTTAATGTACGTAAATCAAACAATCAAAAAATGTTGCGTGGTTCCTATTATATAAAATACGCCCATATAATCTTCGACGTTAGTCTATACAGGTCACTCCGCCTTCCACCAAGGCGCTCCAAAATCGGTACCCGGCCGAGTTGAGTCCCAGATTCTAGCACGTGAAAAACGTGCCGGATTATGACGCTGGTCAGCGGGTTTTCTCGGGGTTCTCCCGTTTCTCCAGTTCATCACATTCCGGCGCCTCTCTATTGTTGGACCTTAGCTCATGTCGTAATTCAGTGCAAAGTAGATTCCTACGGTCTCCAAGTTGCAAATATGCGGTTCGAAGTGCGGGACCATGGCCCTCATGCACGATATGGCAGTTCTCCTGCCTTCGCAAGAAGTGTAGAAGACAATTTTATCAGCAAAGGGAACTGGTTTTTTAATACCAATTATTCATCTTCGTGTTGTATTTGTGACCCTGGGTTTCGAACATATAGCTTGGACTGTGTTGTACTATAATGTCAACATCAGGACGATCTGAATAAAAATAAATTCTGATGTGCTAAGAAATTATATAAAGCACGCTAAATACGAAAATGTGATTAAGGAAGGAGAGATTACGAAATTGCGACAGCTGGACAAAATACATCACGTATAAAGACTCCAAAATAAGGAAACCATCATATATACACAAACTACTAAACTAATCTAGTACATCTGGAAAATGTTGGAAAGTCAAAATGAAAAGATTGACAAGCGGAAATGCTAGATGCTTACTTTGCTAAAAATATATGTTAACATTTTGCCGAAGCTATGCATTCTGTAGATGGATAATCTTGTTTTCAAACTACGGAAGTTTGATATCATAAACTGTCCAACATTCATCTGCCACTGCAGGGAAATGTTTTCACATAAATTTGGCCAAAATCTTTCCTGTTCCTGTTTATGTTTTCGTCTTAACGTAAAAATTATACATTGCTTCAGTATTTGTTTACTACCTTTATTTGTGTAATGTTAGTATATTTTAAATTAGTTTGCAAGAACAATCGAATCTTCCAGAACCCTTGATGAAAGGAAAAATGTATGCAAGAGAAAACACACTGAAAAAAGAGTATAGTTGCAGGTACCATACTTGTGTTAAAATAGGGACAACAAAACGGTTTGGTTGTTGGTACTACTCTGGACAGTTCCTTCAACAATCTGTCTTGTAGAAGCTACCATCTGGTTTGTAAAAGCAACAAGGCTCTTTGTTTCTTCTACAAAACATATTGTTGAAGGAACTGTCCAGAGTAGTACTGATAACCAAACTGTTTTGTTGTCCCTATTTTAACAAAAGTATGGTACCTGCAACTTTACTCTTTTTTTCAGTGCAGCTGGCAGCAGTGATGGAATAAGAAACACCGCTTGGTTGTTGTGGTTACAACTCTGATTCCTCTTCAACTGGCAGGACCATGAGAAGAGATGGTTGTGGGTGGGAGGAGGAGAAGGTGCGATGAAGACAGTGAATTGTAGAGGAGACAGAGCGATGTTCTAGTTCGCACGAGTCAGTTCCCCGCGAGGCATTCACGTCACTCCTGTTGCGACAAATACACTTGCCCACGGCGACGTTGTCCCTTCTCTCCCAGTGATACTATCATACATGGACCGTGTACCTCGAGACACTGACATGTCGTCCTGTAGAACCTACATACTCTGACCAGACATTATACAGTCTCCACATAAGTAATTGATTTACAAATATCTGTAATGCTTGACGTCGCCGGTCGAACATTCAAAACATTCATTTCTAGCATATTTTACTTCTGCTGCAATACAAGTATTAATTATCGATTTGTCATTTCGTTAAAATTCGTCAAACATATTAGTATTTACGTATTGCAACGTTTTTGTCAAATTATATGGTTTAGATGACACGTCTGTGCCATTTCTTTCTACGTTGTTTTCCATTTTATACTGTGGAAGTAGTCGGTCCCCGGGAAGAGGGGGAGACACGTAAAACCATTAGGCAAAGATGAGCCTGCGGTGGTTCGACATTGCCGTCCTCAATGATAGGGTTGGAGATTAAGGGACAAAAATACTTCATACTTTTGGAATCTAATTAGGCTAAGACCATCCAGGGTTTTAATTTTACATATTTATTTTAATTTTCTTTCAGACAAAAAAATTTCATGTTCAATTGTATATATAAATTAATTTTTCGTAATATTACTTTGAAAAATACAGAAAAACAATACAAATTGGCTTGCATTGAATCTCACTTACCTATCCGCCCCTCAATTAGAGATGAAGATATGCAGA
>PNEQ01124923.1:153892-166159 GCA_003012365.1 Medauroidea extradentata
GTGACGTTTCTCATTTGACTGTACCAATCACAATAAGGTTACTGTAACACCACACGTCTGTGATTTGCGTGTAAAACCCCACGACACACGAATGTCAAAACATCCAATCTCTGACCGTGAAGCAAGTCTGCAGACGTGCACACAAGTCACTGACACAAAGTGAGGCAAATTTCTTTTCGCGAAAAGTTCATATCTCTAGTCATAAGTAGTTGTGTCCGTGCAGGGGAACGTAACTCGACCTTGATGAGCAACTAGAATGTGTAGTTAAACAGAAGTGCAGTAATAACGGAGCAAGCTTAGCGAATCAAGTCGTCGAGCGGTCCGTGATGCAAGCTTCTCGCTGGCCCGAATAAGCCCGGCCACAAAAGGCAGTTCCATTCAGGGCCCTTGCTGACGTCACCGTGACGTGAGTCTGGTCGCACACACATCTGCATGCCGTGAGTCACGTCCATCTGAGATACCTTCCGAGTGAACTAGGATCAGCAACTGCAGCATCACACTGGGCCAATATGTGGTCTAAGTTAACTCTGGATACAATCCTGGATCATTAATTTTGTGCTGTATAAATCGTTGTACCTAGATCGTGAAACATATACTAAGACAGTTTACTAACAATAGATGTGAACATTATTTTACAGGAAGAGTGACAATTAAAACTAATATTTTTTATGTAGAGGTTTATTGTTTAAATGCAAATGTGAGTTCTTGTGTGCATGTGGGGTTAGATAATGTGTGCGCGTATGGGTGTATGTACTTGTGCACATGGGTGTACGTAGCATGTGTGGTGCATGTTTCCTATGTAATATGTATAAATAATCACATGTTAGAACATGTAAACGTCTATTTTAGCCAACTGTAAGTTGAAGTGTGATTTTGTTGAAAAGACACGGGACGATGCAAAATGTGTGTGCATAGTAGAAAATATATGTTCAAATTGACAGTAGTTCGCTTCGAAATAGATAACAGGAACAATTCTGAAAAGAAATAATAATAATAACAACACAAATTATTATTTATGTCCAATTTCAATTGTTGCAGTATGCATGATTTGTTCTTAGTTCAAAATATATTTAAAACGATCTTTGCCCCCTCCATCAATGTTTACGCCCATGACAGCTCCAAACGTTGAATTAACCAAACTGCCTACATCAACAGATAATCCTCACATATTCTTGAGGGTTTAATTTTTTTCATTCCCAGTTGGTACGTGAAACTTTTTTTATCACAGAAGATATTGACAGAGGCATTTCGACGAACCAAATTTTCGTGGATCGCATGTGTTTGTTTGCATCACATTACCACGAAACTATGATATCACGCTCACGTGTGAGATATTTCATTTGTAATAAAACATAAATTACATTCTTATTCAAAGGCGCTTACACCCTTAATATATTGTAACATTTCATTCTGATGTTTTCCTGGAAACCTCTGGCGAAGTTTGCTTGTGCTTTTTAGTAACACTATAAGTTCAAATAATTTTTCCACTTGGTTCGCGACTTATTTAACACGTCCTGGGTAACGTGAGTTAATATTTTATTTTGAAGCAACAGCCCGCTGCTACTTTTCTTGTTGCTGTGTGTGTGACGTCACCTTATTGGTTTACACCATTCCTTCTGGTTGCCCCCTCCACCTACACCAGTGGATTTCACGCAATCTCTCTGCGGCACGAAGCCTCGTGTGAGCTGGCTATATTTGCTGATTCCTGTGAACAGCGCTCGCCTGAAGTGAATATGTCGCTGGCAGGACGTGTGTTTCATAGCGACGACGTGGCTGAGGTTGGAAGGAACATTGTTGGTCGGCGACAGAAGACGTGAGCGTCCTCGGAGCTCACAGACGTCGAGGCGAGCACCGCTTGCTTGGCATTCCAGCATCTACGCTGGAGTCCGCGACTCACCTTGACAAGGCTGTTGCCTCCCCTCACCCCCTCCACACCACTCCAGCAGAGAGTCAGCTGTTCTCCAGCAACAACTCGGCCTGCCTGGGGCGTCTCACGACACTGCCTGCCCTGGCCTGGCGCATCTCTGGCGCCCGCCCGCAACTCCGGTATAGGCACTTCACGATAAAGTGAGCACTACATAAAGTTTTCTTTAAGCCGTTTTGCAGCTATATTGACTATTATCAATATGAAAACTTCCGTGTAACTAAAGACCAGTGTAAACGTTTTAACACACTCAAAAATTGACATATTTTGGACAATAAGACATATTTTTTGTTAATTACAAGTTCTGCTGAGTGCTCAGTTAATAGAGGACAGCACATACGCTTGGCGATACGTAACTCCAAGATAACGTTCTACGACCTTACAACAACTAATTACAAACGAAATATTACACACACTAAGTCTTGAAATACGTTTTAATGTAGGCTGTATATTTCGACTTGCGTTTGTAACGTTGATTCTGCGAATATTTTCTTGTACGATCGTTGGAATATCTTGCTGTGGAACATTTCTAAGAAAAGTGTATTCGAGCGTTTGTCGAGAAATGGTTACTAAGACACAAGTTTGATATTTCGGTAGTACCTATTTGAACCTTAATGCGATAATCATTCCCTACAAGCACTTTATATTAGTGTACGTAACATTGAACCGTTTAACAGAAGTGTAATAGTAAGATTTAAAATGAAACGTTATCATAAATAGGTGCCCCAGGACAGAGCATCCAAGTCCTGGCAGCCAGAACTCTCAACAAGATGCCCGTAGGCATCTATAGAACCCTAAAAGAAGGCAAGGGATGTGAAACCCTACGTTGTAGAAGCAATTAAATTAAAAATGGCGCCGAAAACCCGCCGGAACAGGGCAATGTCTATCACGTTTCCAAATCTCGGGGAAACCGTGCCGGGAATCGTTACCAAATCGCTGCATTCCAACGTTCCTCCAGGTTATCTTCAAATCATCCTCGCCAGACTTTTAAGACCTTGTTTCTCAGCAGAGGCCGCGGTGGTCGAATGGTCAGACCATTCACCTCCCATCAATGCGATCCGGGTTCGATTCCCGGCGGGGTCGGTCCACGGGTTTTCGCATGTGGCAATCGTGCCGGACGATGTCGCTGGTCGGCAGGTTTTCTCGGGGATCTCCCGTTTCCCCCGCCCTTTCATTCCGGCGCTGCTCCATACTCACATCACGTTACCCCACCCCCTTACCAGCTAGCGCGTGTCAGACTTCGATATTAAGCTCTGACGAAAATCACTCATTCTCTCTCTCTATCTAGGTCTCTCTCTCTCTCTCTCTCGTTTCTCAGCTCTGGTTATAATATCTCCACCACATGAAGGAAGTTTAAAACCCCACATAAATTCCACAGAATTACAATTAAATGACAGAGACGTGAAAACTTCAGGTTTATTTTGTGGCAAGTTTTAGATCCCCTTTGGGTTTATGCTATGTTTGGAACTGACCTAACTTACTCGAAACTTCGTGAAGTTCTCTGAGCCAATTTGAAATAAAAGTGATGAACTTCAGGCCTTATCGTGTAGTCAACAACAAACCTGCTTGAATGTGTATGACAGTATGAAGTATATAGTGTACATGAGGGCGAGCATGTGGACTGTATAGCTGCAGAGGTCCCTGTGCTGCAGCGAGGCTAGAGAGGAGGCGGGTACTTGAACCCGGATGTAAGGCCGGGGGTCAGGTAGAAGCTATTGTAGCGGGCCACGCTGACTGACCTCAGGGCACCGACATGAGGCCGGAGAACCAGTCTGCATCATTCCTGTGTCGAGGTATCATAAACGTACGAGCCAGCTGTGGCTTCACTCTAAACCTTTCTTACTGTATTCTTACACGATAAACACATGTCTGTTATATACCAACTACTGAAATATCATGAACACTGTCTTGCTAGTCTCAACATCTACTATATCAAATTAACGAGAAAAAATATAAACAATTAAACATTGTTAACAAAATCACTTTCATTTAAAGTACTGTTACAAGTTTGAGACACAAAACTTTTCATGTGGGCTATTCCCATGAGTTCTTTTGGGATAGAGGTATTATAATTATAAATAAAAGAGTTAAATTAAGTACTGGATTTAATAGCTCACAAAGCTACTAAATACACGAAACAGTAATCAAATATAACTCTCACAACACAATTAATTACGCACACAATTACTACTGTGCCACAGAACGTTAATTAACTTAGACAACTAAAGCACAAGAATATTTACCATTAATCAATTTAAGACTACAAATCACAATAAAAGTTCAGTCATATATCCCATCAACAGTCTCTCTAATAATGACAATGTACAACCTTAACAGTCCTAAGGGAGGATGGCTCACCATGTACAGTGCAGCACCCAGAGTGCACCACTGTCTTCACTCTTGAGGTCTTCGGTTCGACTCCCGTCGCGCACCTCCTTCTTCACTTGTCGACCCGCAGCAGAAGCCCTCTTGTCTCACCCAGTACTGCTCCGAAGGTTATTGCCTGTAGCCTCGCAGTAGACTCCGACGTCACCAAGACGTCTTCCTGACATCCCCAAGATGTCCTCACCAGCCTCTCTGCACAAGCTTAGCACCTCCTCCGAGCAGGACCAATAGCGAACTCTCGAAGCACTTCTTCTCTTGAATCACCAAGTAGACAGTCTCCTTAAGTAGCCAGTTACTGCCCTCCTCGACACAACACCGTCAGTGCTGTTCTCCACAACTCACCACCTCTGCAGCACTCCAACACAACACCACAAGTGTTGTTCGTCCTTCCTGCAGCGCGCTGGCGTCACACAGCCTCGACACCAACCACCGCTGCCGTGTTGCCATCCTCGAGTCGCTACACCTCGTCAGCTCAGTCGCGCCGACACAACACCTGAGTGCTGTCTGTCCCTTTTGCAGGGCGCTGATGCTACTCAGCCTCGACACCGACCATTGCCGCCGTGTTTCCATCCTCGTGATGCCACACCTTGTCAGTTCCGCCAATGTTACATCAGCCTCGACGCTGGGTCCTCATCTCAGTGCCTCCGCCAGTGTCTCCTCTCGGCCCGTCACTTCTCACGACGTCCATCGCCGCCCAGTGGCAACGCCACCCCTAACGGCGCTGTCCTTCTTCAGACTTCAGACTCTAGACTCCACAAGACTATCACATCCAGACTAAGACTTCCTGACTGTCACATCCCGACTATCACTTCCAGACTCTCCACGACTGTCACTCCCGACTATCACTTCCTGACTCTGCAATACTAGACTCTTCCCGACTCTCTTCCAGACTGACTCATGTTGCGCAGTACCGAGGCTTTTATACGGCCCCTTTAGTGACGTCAAACGGTGATGCAATATGATGATCAGAGGTCTAAAAATAGACACCACCTCACTCGTGACTGTTGATAGTCACGTATTCGCACTGGCGTCATCGGGAAATCACAATGACGTCTCTCGGGAGTTGCGACATAGATGAGAAAACCCATGGCATCTTTGGTTGACTCACAGGGCTGACCACCCAGCATGATGTAATGTGTCTGCTGCCCGGCCAACATGCAACAGTACGAAAGATTTGAAAATGTCGTTTTAGCTCTTCAAACTAGTAGTGATGTTATGTAGTTAAAGGTCCGATATATTTTTATGAATAGACGACAAAAACTTCATAAAAAATTGGATGTATAAAAGGCAAAACTATAAAATGACAGTCTTAGATAATACTTTTGCGGATAGTGCAAACCGAATATTTTACTGAGGAAGCGAATTACGCCAGATATTGACATCTGAAAAATGAACTTAATACAGTAAAGGCAATGCAAATGCTTTATCCCCAGGATTCTGAAAAAAAAAAAACACTTCAGTAACTCTTAATCACTTGTAAAGCTATTAATTAAATAATTTCACATACTTATTACAATAAAACTAACAGATCTAGGTGGCGTAACAGCAACGCGCTGCACTCGCATTCGGGAATAACCGGGTTCGATTCTCGGCTCCGGACATTTTGATTTCGGTTTTCCATTGTTTCCCGAAATCGCTACAAATAAATCCCTGGATGGTCCTTAACATATATAGGCCATGATCGAGTCCTCTTCCAGTTCTTGTCCTTGTGTAAGAATGCGTGCAACCATCACTAATGGCCTTGTTGTCGACGAGGCGTAAAGCACAATACAAATTTTAATATAAAACATATTAATTAATTAAAGCATATTACGAACTCGACACAAGTTGTGATATTTTTAGAGAAAGAGAGAGGAAAATTTCATGTTTCCAAAGATCTAAATGCTCGCTTGAAACAATTACAGTATATGAGAAGGAAGTGAGACATTTGGTCAGCGTTCAATAATATCGAAGTCCTAAGCTCTGAGGAGAATGGCATGAGATGAATATAAATCAGAAGTGTAAAACCAAGGTGGAGGAAAGTGGATGGCCCCGGGATAACACAGTTGTCAATGACAAAGTCTGCCACTTAATTTTTTGTGAAAATCGGGAGCGGCAGCACTGATATCGAAACAGGATTGCCTTGGTGGGAAGCGAGAGGTTAACCCTCTACTCTAGTGCGACTAATGTATTTTCGAACCTCGGCTGCTTCTTCGCTGTTTGGTGATCCATGGAGTATCGAGTTTCAACGCCGTTTTGGTATCATGTGCTTGATGCCTTGTTTTCATGCATGTACAGTAATTTCATTTTATTGCTCAATGTGTGATTAATAAACCGGGGTCGTACCGAAAACGTACCGCAAGTACGCGAGTTTAAATTCTATATGCTTGTTAATGTATTAATTATGTAGAATTGAGGAGTGTCTGCTCAAAAGGTGCTATTTCCACTTCCCAACAAAAAACCGAATCTGTCCATGATATAGTCCTGTACTTAAGTACTATCGGATTCCCTGTGCATTTCCGAGCAAAACAATGTATTTACTTCGTGAAACACATCCCAAACTGGACGATCATGGTCAAATGGGAGTGAATGTACTTATTGTACCACAGAATTTTAAAGGTGGAAATATCACCCTTTGAACAGGCACTCCTCAGTTATAAAACAAACCAGAACGCAGAGTGTTTGTAAAACTAAAAAAATCTATGATAGAATACATTGTTAACATTTATTGGAAAATAATAATTTATCTCGTATTTTTACTGATAAAACTAATGCAGTGTTAAAAATTAATTGTAAAACAACATCTTTAAAAATAAAGAATTATTGGTCCCTGAGAGGCAGGGACATTTTTGTGAGTTCATTGTCGTGACAGTTTAATGGCATATATCGAGGTCCTTGCTTGTCGGATGAAGACAGTTCCCAATCTCCTCTCTTCCTTTTACTTCTCAAACTGTTTCAACACATGTCCTCCTAGATGCCAACTGTTACGTGTGCGAGGCTTCCTGCTACCTAATGACTCATTAACATCACTAGATTGTCATCGCGTCAAGTAGCTCGGTAACTATGACGGATTCACCGAGAATGACTCGCACAATCATGTGTGATGTGGTGTGATTTTAATCCCCACAATCACTGCGTCCTTCTTCTTCCGACTTCACGACTGGCTCCATCTCTCTTCCGAACCAAACTTCGTTAGCGGCTTGTCTAACTTCTCGACATACATGTCGCCGCAACCAGGCTCTTCCCAAGACTTCTAATGAGACGGAGTTCTGACTGCAACGCCACAAAATACTTGCTAATCACTTGTTAGAGCTTAAAATGCCAACGGATGAATAATGGAAGCCACGAAGTTTACAGCCACAGAATACATGTTGTTTGCCACTCATTCATTATATTGAAGTCTGGCAATAAACGACCACGGTATGCAAAACCCAGCATTAAAAAAAACAGTTGGCCACGTCCTGTAAGAATAACGGGACATGCACGAGAATGTGTGACCTTTCAAGTGTGTACTTACTCTTTGACAACGCCTGTGCCAGGGCCGCCTGTTGTGGCGGCTGTTTGCATAAGGCAAACTGACCAACCATGGTAGGTGAAACATGACATTCGCATTAACTCCATAGCGACACTTTCCTACCTGTTCGAAGGTGTGTTGCATAAAGCATTCCATATCTTATCAGGAGTCTGGAGTAAACGCGCAATAGCTGCAGGATGACGATATTAATACGTGATTAGAATTATTTTTATTTGAATAGTACTCATAATTTAAAAGCAGTTACACATTTTCAACACATCAGGTATACTAAGGGAGGTAAGCTTTCTTAGTATTTCGAAAAATAAGCATACAGCAATACTTATTTTGTTGTGGATTATTTCATCATATTGTTTTCTACAAGTAGTGTAGTCTTGACACTAAAACGGGTTTCTAACATAGTTTTATAGTGTGTGCTGAAACCTAGTGCCCGCGCAACAGTTCATGTTCACGGGATGTAAGGTGAGTATGTTTTCATCTCGTATACTCTGGCGAAATGAAATTCAGTGTATAGTGCTTACGTTACGACATTGTATGTAATGAGAGGATAGCAGCTGAATCAACATGCGTTGATGTACGCTGACATATTTTACTTAGAATATATATTTTACTTTTCGGTATACTTCATTCAAAAACAAATGCAAAGAACAATTACTTATATGTAGGGACTAGAAAATTTCGCGAATTCAATTACCTGTAGGCCAGAATCCATTGTACTATGCATACTCTATCCCCGACCATTTGTCCACTAGCTGCTACTCAGTGGAACAGCAGACAATGAACGAATAGACGGGGATAGAGTATGCATAGCACAATGGATTCTAGCATTCAGGTCACTGAATTCGCGAAATTTTCCAATCCCTACTTATATTTAGAGATGATGGAATATCGCGAAAATGTTTTGTGCCAGCATACCCTTTAAATCGCTATAGTTTCTTGCAGCATGCATGGCTGGCTGATGTTCGCCTGACACAACATAGCTGTCCGCAGACCAATAACAGGCATAGAATATTACGATAGCGGGATTCTTATTGGCTCAGTCAAATATGGTAATAGCTCCAAGTACAAGTTAAGGCCAGTAATGTTCTGGTAAACTGAATGTGGGTTGAAACAGCAAACGGTCACGTTTTCCCGCGATATACCATCATCTCTACTTATATTCTAAATATAAAATTATTTCATTACAAAACTTTGCTAGTTTTAGTTTTACTGCAAGAAAATATAAATACAACTAATGATTTCCAGAACTAAGAAATTTTCAAAAATATATTGAGCAAACGGCAGTGAAATATTAAACATTTTTCATTGAACAAGCTTTTTCGTTTTATTTGAGGCAGTCAAATTCATCAACTTAATAAGTTAATTATATGTAGTAAATTGTTTGTCTCCTGCTATTAATTTATAGAATAGTTAAAAATAAAAGTGATATTTGAAGTTACAGCAGCTTTGCGAAAAGAAGTGTTGGATTAAACTTATTATAAATTGAATGGCTGTGAATGAATGAGGGAATGTAATATACGAATACGCAGTTCCGTTTCCCGTCTAAAAGTCGCGGAACGAGGTCTTGTATTTTCTTTAAGCCCAATATTGATGAGAGATATTCAGAAGTCATGCCCGAAAATTAACATTTAATTATTTGTCTAATATACATAATACCTAGAGATGATATGTCGCGAAAATATTTTGTGCCAACATACCTTTGAAATCGCTGTAGTTTCTTGCAGCATACATGATTGGCTGATGTATTTCTGACGCAACACAGCAGTCTCTGCAGACCAATAACAGGCAACAACGTACTGTACTGTTGTAAACATTCGCCATTGCAATATTATGTCGTCCCATAAACGTAATATAAGACTAAGAAAATCAGACGAAAAGAAAAAATTGAGGAAACAAGCCTTGTTTAGCTGTAGTCAACGACAGTCAACAACTTTACAGTACGTTATTCTGTCCCGTTGCAAGAAACATTCAGAGACGTTAGCTGGCATCCAATATTACAATAACGGGATTCTTATTGGCTCAGTCAAATGCGGTAACAGCTGCGCGTGCAAGCTAAAGACTGTAATTTCTTGTAACCTGAACGTTGGTTGAAGCTCAGCAAACAGTCAAGTTTTCTCGCGATTAACCGTCATTAGAGATGGTTAGAGGTACGTAAATTTCGCAGATACATTCCAGGTCAGGTTGAAAGCCAGTTATGTATACTTCATTGTCATATCTGTGACTTGCTGGCGGCTGTTACGAAACGCGTTTGACTACTTCAAGCCAGTAGTAAATAAGGAAATAATGCGAAGTGCTATTGCTAGAGCCACGATTTTGTCGCGAAAAGATTTTTGCCCCACTTTGTTTCAGTGTCTCCTGTGCACATCGGTAGCTCTGCTTCATGATTATTGGCAGCGTGTCTTTATTCAGGCACATCTCTCATTTGACTGCACCAATCAGAATAAGATTATTGTGAGTCTGTACGCCAAGGCAAGTGAGAGTAAAGTCATCCAATCACAAACGATGTAGCAGAGCTGCAGGTGTGCACATGACGTACCGAAACCAAATGTTGCAAAAATATTTTCGCCATAAAATCGTGGCTCTAGCTATTACTTGCTACCTGCTTGTACGGTTATAAGCCAATAGACAATCGATTGTGACCAGTGGGTGTATAGGACTGACAAGTCTAGGCTGCTGCCAGATGAATCCGCGAAATTGACGTACCTCTAGAGATTATGGTTTATCGCGGGAAAATTTTACTGTTTGCGGGATTCCAACGCACGTTCAGCCTGCCATAAGATTACTGGCTTTCGCTTGTACGTGGAGCTGTTACCCTATTTGACTGAGCCAGTAAGAATCCCGTTATTTTAATATTTGATGTGTGTTGTTGGTCTGCAGATAACTATGTAGTGACAGTCATGTATCACCCAATCATACATGTTGCGAGAAACTACAGTGTTTTCAAGGGTATGTTGACACAAATAATTTTCACGATATATTATTATCTCTAACCGTCATCTAAAACCAATTTTATTTATTTTTATTGAAATAGTTGTAGCGGGCAGTGGAAACGTAAGAAGAGCAAGCGTTTTCGTATTTAGAGTCTTTCAGCAATATCGTAATTTTTATACCTGGTACAATACCGGACCACGCAGAGGCAAAAAAGATAGCATTACATTCAAATAATTAGTGTTGCGTTGCAGTAATTATTTTAGATCTGGCTGTACTTACAGAAAAACATACAGCGTAAGCGTAACCGAATACACAAGAATAAACTTTTAATTGTCTTTATTTGAATTCCTTGTAATAGCGACCGTAACGTTTCATAACGTTCTTTAAAAAAATTACGTTTTGAATTTATATTTTCAGTTTGCAGTCGGTGTAAGTTAGAGTGTATTTTGCAGCCTTTGTATTCTGACACCTGCCATTTTATTTTCCTACTAGCAGTCCCCCGCGGCTTTGCTCGCGAGTATTATTCGTAACTGATAATATTTACTTTAATTTAAAAACCTCTTTGTACACAAGATTGGTACTTCAGTCATCAAGTGTTAGAATGTCCAAGCGGCTAGTTGAACTAATTCTGCAGCAGAATAAGTAGATATAGCTGTCCACGCGAAAAGCAGTCTTAAGTTTGTCCCTGCCACTAACAGCGACTTCGCCTGGGCCTTATTTATAGCCCTGCCTATTTGACGTTGTGGGGTAATTACAAGCACCTAAGGTAAGAGGTTAATCGAATGAGAAACATCTGTTTACCCTGTGCACAACCATTGGTGACGGTGCCCTCAATTATATATTTTCAAAATATTCACTTTAACTTTATTGACATTATAAAGTTTCAGAGGGTAAAGGTTTCGCGGAAACGTATTTAGAGCCCCAAACCTGAGATTAGTGAGATAATATATCGTCGGTTTACTGCCAAAAGTGATAAAGTTAAAATTGGATAAAATTATAAAAATGCTAGGAATATGTATATGTTGTTCACGAACAATTGCCCAAGTTTAAAGTCCATTCGTCGTTTCGTACTGTTGTGTCACAGTATTGTAACATATCAAATTTTTGATAATATCTACAATTTAATACTGTTTTTAAACGATATAGCATTTATGACTTAATCACTTTTGGCAGTATACCGACGATATGTTAGCTGATATTGTAGAGGAACCTAATTGGAAAGGGAACTGCAATTTTACCCCTTTTAAAGACTACATGTAAATTGCACTAATTCTATCTGCCTTGTAGTTTTTGTGTGTCAGAATTGAACGTTCACATGCAGCTTTTAACGGAAATCGAGCCCAGAACCTCCCGGAATTTAGACCTGAGTAACAAACAACTGCGTCACGTAACGTCGAAATAATTCATGAAAATAAAATTTATTAAAAAAAAAGAAATAAAATATCTGTGTCCTGGGCTCATAGAGGTTGTACAACACCACGTCTCGATAGGTTACTGTAGAGTGAAACTCCTGTAT
>PNEQ01124924.1:0-64246 GCA_003012365.1 Medauroidea extradentata
AACTTATTACATATAAAACTTATACTAAAAATTCGTAAATTTAAAATAAAAATTATTGAAATATAATAAATATTATGGATGCATTTCCTAGCTATAATAGAAACGTAAAATAATAACGAACTAAACAAGGAAACTGCTACTCAGGAAAGGGCCATGCTAGATAAATTTAGAAAATTTAACTAAAAGCATAAAATAAACAGACAATAAATAAAAGTGAAAATAATAATATTAAGTTAAAACCAATAATACTATGAATAATAATATTATAAAATTAGTGAAAATAATAATTATTCAGAACAATATCTGTAATATGCTACAGTGTATATATAAATATGTGTGTATATATAAATATGTGTGTGTTTATATATATATATATATATATATATATATATATATATGTACATACATATATACATACACACGTATATTTACACACACAAAATATACACATATACGCACATATACAGGTTGACCCTGAATAACGTTCAAAGCTCTTTGTCATGTTCTACGGATGGCGAAGACGAGTAAAATGATACAGTGCACCTTGTGTTGCAGGGGCTGGGAAGTGCCCGTAAACTGACCCACAATGTATGGTTTTGAGGATGCTAAATTGCGTTAATATATCATTAAAATAGAAACCACCGCGAATAAGGGTGACTGTGGCGATTATGGAGCCGGCTGGAGGTAAAATGACAGAGTAAACTCCAGTTTCCTGTGATATCTCGTGTATCTTCGGTATCGCCACGTACGAGTCTAACATGTGAGATCCTGGGAGAGACCCCGACCGGACATAATCTCGGAGCGACGCGATCGATAAACATCCGCTGCTCGTCGCACTGTTAGCTCGGTCCACTTAACACGTTATTTGACTTGTTGCTGCGATATGTTGCTATTTCTACGCAGACTGCGACACTGGAAGACGATAATTTGTGGGTCAATTTACGGGCATTTTTCAGCCTCTGCGACTGTACGTAACTTGTCTTTGCATTTCCTACAACGTGGAGGAGAGCTTTGAAGGTTATTCAGGGACAATCTGTTATGTGTGTACATATAATACATTTCACAAGATATATCGTTTAATATACGACACAAAGAAACAGAAATAAAACAGAGCGAAGAACTGAATAAAATAATAAATAAAGCTGACAACACGGCACTACAATAAAGACAGCACACAGAATAAATTATAAAAAGAGTACTTTAGAAGAGACGTGAGACTAGGGGAAACAACTGCGGCAATACAGAAGAACACATAATATTTCTTTAGATGAGTTTGTCGTGACATTTTTGGAGTTGACATCTGCTCCCGTATTCAGACTGAATGTGAAAACTGTAAATATATAAGCTATGGTATAAATGCTAGACACCCAGTGCAGCCATGGTGTATTCACAATAGCGCGTCGGACGCGAAACTAAGAGCGCAAAGCGACACAAAAAAATTCTCGTTATTGTCAATACTAGATCGTCTACCGCGCGACAGATAAAAAAAAATAATGTAAACAGTTCCTTACCACTACATCCTATCTCTTATACGACAGCCACCGATGTTTACGGTGTTTCAACTGTTTTTTTCTAACATATTTAAAATACCCACTGACATTTCCAAATGTGAAAATAAAGTCACCATCACATGATTTCTTAAAAAGGTTATGCTTTGCTTTACGACGTTCCTCGTAAGTACCACACAGGTAACACGGGGTTTATCTATCTCGGCAATAAAAAAAACTGAATGTTCGTTTCCTGGCTTAGTGAATTAGTCGTAAGCTGCTCTCGTAGGGCGTGCAATAAAATACCGATTTTTATTCTTTCAAGAAAATGAACGTCACATACTCTGGGTGCTTCCTGCCGCCCGTCTTTACTTATTCAGTTCCACTATCCAGCAAAATTATTCGCGACGAATGATATCATGGGGTGCCGAAACAAATAGCTGAAAATTGGAGACCTTCGTTCTCCCTCGACGTCCGCGGCCAAATGCCTCGACCCACCTTATCTATCGTGACTCGTCACTGTCTTGGCGGCAAACCACCCTCCCAGTCCAGTGGTCACGAGAGGGTGCCACCGGCCAATCAGTGTCGAGCATCCTTCAAAGCTCCGCCCTCAGAGAACAGATTCCGTCTCAATTCACCTCGCCTTCTTTTATTTTCAAATTGCTTTTTCATCGACAATTACATACTTTAATTAAATCCCTAAAATTGCACGTTACAGCGTTTAATAACAAATAAAATCTCATGTATAGTAACCAAATGCAATTTTCTACCAACTTACCACTTTTGGGCACAAAATTAAATTCCGGTTTTCAGCTTTGCTGTATCCAGGGTGCAAATAAATTAGAAATGTTTTCTATACCGAAATCCTTCCGTATAGGAGTGAATTACCTCTCTGTCGTAACACAATTCGAACTTCTGATTGGCTGTAAATTATTCGCGTACATCGCGTCGTGTCCACTGCTCTATTGGGATTCTACAATTTATGACAGTCGATCTCTCTCTCTTTCTCTCTCTCTCTCTCTCTTGACATGTCGCGCAGCTAAGAGTGGTTGTTGACCTTGTGAGATTACGGCGACTTATTTATTTGACTATGTTTCGTTTTTAACCAGAGGTTTCCAGACATTTTCGTTGGCTGAGAAATGCTTTACTTGGCACAATAATCTCTAATCGTTATATATATATATATATATATATATATATATATAAATTCATACATACATAATTTTATCGTTACTTTTTTATTTTGCGTGCATGTAGATTGCGTTAAGTAGTATTTTCCGATGGTCAGTATTTTCATTTCTGTTCTCCGAAAACATGTCCGGCCAGTTTTCGATTATTAAATATTTCAATCCTGAGAATTAATTTTCCGCATAATTATTAGTATGAAATGGGTTATGGCAGTTTCTTATGTAAACAATGTACTGACTCTCGTAAGATAACAGATAAACAAATTTCTGGGTTTGCAGTTAGTCGTTTTTTTAAAGTCATCTTGTTAATTGTGATTTTTAATTATGATTTTTTGACAGCCGTAGTAATTCCATGAACACTTGGAATGACTGCGGTTTTTTTTTCGAATATATTATGTGGATTAGCTAGGTATGTGACACACTATCACGTGCTTTTTATGGTATACTTCGTTAGCAGTTAACGACAATTTTAGACGATTCTGTTCGTTTAAAACCTATTCTGTTTTTACTTATTTAGTTGTGCTAACCGAGTTGTTGGAATCATAGCAGAGGCATTGACATGTGTCAGTAGGTTGCTTGTATAGTTATGTGGTAATTTTCTGGTATATCTTCTACACTAATACATCAACAGGTCTAATGGAATGCTTCTTCTGGTGTCTGTGTTATTTGAGAAAATATTAAATAAAACAATTTATATAGGTTCCATTTTCGAAAGTTATAAATATATATTCTACATAGCAAAGCTAGATTTTAATAGTTAGTTTGGCTTGAGTATCAGTTTAGTGCAGTGCCGTTTGCTCGAAATTCTCCATGAAATTTTTGGCAATGAAAGGTGGCAATAAATTAGACCTTGGCGACAAACGACTGAGACCAAGGCCTATACGTTTTATCTTAATGTGCAACAGTAACTACAAGAATAATACATAGTATTTTTAAGACAGTAATATATTCAATCTTTTTAAACAATGTATGTATATCCTACAAAATGTAAAGTTAACGAACCTTTTTATGACTATCGGTTAAATGACGAAAAGTGCATTTAGAAAGTTAACCATAAAGGTATTGTATCTATCAGAGAAAATATAATTATGTAGGACTTGAGAACTTACGTTTGATATAGCAAAGAATAGCTAGCTCATTGTGGTACAACGCAACCCCAAACCAACGACACATTGATGAAAGGAAGCTTTTCTACTTTGTCACCCACATCAGATTTCGGGGCGCATAGGAAAGTAAACAACGTAAAATGTTGGGTTGACACTTTGTAAGGACCTTGTAGTTTAATTTGCGTCATTTCAGGCACTTGTTTATACACACACATACGCACGCGCGCGCAACACACACACACACACACATAGAGGATGTTAATGAATGACGTTTGACAACTCTCCGACACGCTGTAGGGGATGCCAAGACGAGTAAAATTGTATAGGAAACTTGGTATCGCAAATGCTGGTAAGTACCTGAAAAACGGCACACAAGTTGTATCATGTGATGTTCAAAATATGTGTTGATGTAGCAAATAATAATTTTTGAGAAGTCAACGAGCGTATAAAATGGGCAGATATACACAAAAAATTACTAGCCTCCCGCCGAAGACCCTTCGGTTCGATTCCGTTGGCGTCACCTGCGTACTACCACTGCCAGACTAGTAATGTCTGTAGTGCTGTGGTTCTAACTGCTAATACACACACTGACAAGCCACGACAGTAGCTAGAGTGAATGGGGAAATGTCACGAAATGCGCAAGTAGTTGCCATTCAAACGTAGTATTCATACCTCACAGACCACAAACTTTTCAGGCACTTCCGAGATTTGCGACACCTAGTGTCCTATATCATTTTACTCTTCTTAACATTCCCTGCAGCGTAAAAGAGAGATTATGACGTCATTCATTGACATCATATATATATATATATATATATATATATATATATATATATATATATATACACACACACACACACACACACACACACACACATGGTAACTCGGAGGAAGAGATGCTGTTTTCGTAAGACAGTTGTGTAAATTATTAATATGCTGTAAGATTTTTAAGAAAATTTTTAAAAATTGTAATAAACAAAACGTGAAAAGAACTCTATGTCCGGCATCTTCCTCCAAAGAGCATATAAGCTAGTTGATTGACATTAAAACATTTATTTGTAATAACTTTTCACAAATTATGGTAGTTTACAAAATGGTAGGGAGGTGTACTAGTCAGGTCCGTCCCATTCTGAAAAAAATGTTTGCTCTTTTTCAATAAAATGTTCTTATACAATTTCGAAATCACTTATTTTTCATTCAGGTAGCCTACTACAGAAGTATGCTGCATACTTTTGAAGTAATAAAATTATATTTTTGACATTTAAGTAACATAATTTATATATATTAGAAATTTCAGTCAGCAATGTAAAATAAATGTTAACTTGATATCCTACTATATTTTTAAAAAAAAATGTACCTTATCGAGGAATCGTTGGATAAAAAATAACACTATAATAAATTATAAAAATTAAGATTAGTTGGTGGGAAAATATGTATATACATTTTTGTAAGCATTATTAAAATGGCGTATGTTGCAGTTTCATAAGTTTTCTATATAATGTCATTAAATAATTCGGGAAACAAGCTCTTTACCATATGTTTTTGTAAAAAAAAATACAACTCAGAGAAAACCAGCGTCCCAGCTCAGTTAGCATGCTGCCGCCGTCCATTATTATTTAATTACGGCCTAAACCAAATGATTTGTGCAGTTAATAAATGGCAGACTCGCAGTCGGTAGAATCAGAGATCGAGTTCTAGTTTCGCCTCTCTGGCTTCAGTTGGAAAAGGTTTTCCTAAATCAGTCAAGACGAATGGTGGATGATGCCGTTCGTATTTCTGGTCTGTCAGAATCATAGGTTCCGTATTTAATTTCCTCAGTGTTAACGAGACGTAAATCCCTACTTCCCTATGTATTTAATTTTATATATATCTTTACACTGCTACTAATTTTTAATTTTTTTAAGTTTTACAAATATTTCCATCATTTTAGGCACAAATGCAGTAGTCCTCCCTCTACTTCTGCAGCAATTTTTATTTATCATATATATATATATATATATATATATATATATATATATATATATATATATATATATATATACACTTATAAGACTGCAATAGTTACATGTGGGCGATTCTCTGAGCTCTTTGGGATAGAGATTTTCCAATTAGAATTAAAAGAGTTTAATTAAGTTTTTGATTTGTTAGCTTACAAAGCTCACAAAAATACACAAAACAGCATTCTACTATGACTTTCTCAGCACCCTTTTTATGCACACAATTACTACTGCGCCACAGAAACGGTAATTAACTTTGGAAATTAAATATAAATATTTACCATTAATTAATTAAAGACTACATGTCACAATAAAAGTTCAGTCACATAACATCCAATTAACAATCTCTCAAATAGCGACAATGTACAACCTAAACAGTCCAAAGTGGTGATGGCTCACCATGTTCTGCGCAGCACCCCGATTACATCACTGTCTTCGCTCTTGTGGTCTTCGGTTCGACTCCCATCGCGCACCTCCGTTTTGTCTGCCGAACCGTAGCAGCAATCATTTTGTTTCGCCCAATACTACTCCGAAACCTGCAGGCTCACAGTAGACTCTGTCACCAAGATGTCTTCGCCAGTCTCTCTCCACAAGCTTAGCACCTTCCTAAAGGCAGGACCAACAGTGAACTCTCTCCAAATCTTTCGATCCAGGGTATTTATACTCAGTCCAAACTTCGAGGATTCACCTAATTACAAGGGTTTAAAAATAGACATTACATCATAATTCTGACGTGACTTAAACCTCGTAAGCCAGTCGCACAGGGTTCAAGGGCACTTGCAACACGTCGTTGTGACGTAGTTCGGGAAGATTCCCATCACGAGGTATTCTGGCTCGTGAGTCATAGGCTAGCCCATAAGGTGTTTCGATACAGCCTCGAGCCATCCAGCCCGTAGAAACACAGCATTCACACACACACACACACATATATATATATATATATAATTTAACATAAATACAGATATTTCGAAAAATCCTAACCCCGAAATTCCATAACAAATTAATCGAGATTTTTAAACAAATCAATTCACACAAGAATTAACACACTTAACCAAAGAACCTAAAAACTCTGTTTTTATGGTTACATTATCAGATCAAACTTAAATATAACTACCAAAATTATTAATTTGAGTACTTCCGTAACCAAAAATAAAAATAATATTGGTTAAAATAAATGTAGCACGACTTAAAACACCTTTAAATCACATAAGATATATTGACAGATAAAACTGGCAAAAAAATACGTAAGAAGTCGAAGTCAGACCAAACGAACAATCCAATTTGTTGAAGAAGAAGGAAAGCAAGATCGGAAAGATTGAAGAAACACTGGGGTAAAATAAAGGCACAGGACATTAAAAAGTTATTGATCTAGCATATAATCCAAAGTTGGGTAAAGCAAAAGAGAAAGAAAATCATTAATATACAATATTTTAGCTACAGACTTATAATTACCTCTACATTAAGATATGCAGAGCACTTTTAGCCAGTGTATCTGTGGCTGTTATATAATTGAAACATAAAAGAGGAATTATACGCAGTAAATATAATTAAGTCAACTCTTCTGCACGAACGACTAGTTTGATTAAATGTTTCTCTTACTGCGTCAAGTAAATTATATTGTAATTATGTTTGGAAAATAAAATAATTTAGTAGGCCTACATTTTAAGTCACCTTTTCTCAGCTGTTTGTGTTCAATGATATCACCACACGATAAGTGACTGTAATCTACATTGTAAGAAAATTTTTGGATCTATACCATTCGTGCGTATACGAAGGCTTAGAATGTGCAAGTTCTGAATAAATTATCCAATCGTTTAAGGTACGTACCCGATTATAGGCCATTCACAATAAAGTGAGCACTACATAAAGTTTATTTTCAGCTGTTTTGCAGCCATCTTTACGATTTTTAATATGAAAACTTCCATGTAACTAAAGACCAGTGCCAACGTTTCAACACTCTCAAAAGTTAGCATCTATTGGCCCAATAAAACACATTTTTAATTAATTACAAGTTTTGCTGAGTGCTCAGTTTAGGTGCGTCAATTTTGCGGATTCATCTAGAAACAGCTTAGATTTCTCAGTCCTATATATGAACTGGCTACACTCGATTATCCACACTGAAAAGTAAGTATTGTTGTAAGCACCATACGTGTGTTAAAATAGGGAGAACAGTCTAGTTGGTTTGTCGTTACTATCCGGATTGTCCCTACAACAACCTGTCCAGTATAATTAACAATATGTTTTGTAAGAGAAATATGCTCTTTACTACTTATATATAGAACCTATTGTTACTCCTACAGAACATATTGTTATAAGAACAGTCAAGATAGTAACGGCAACCTATCTGGACTGTTGTCCCCATTTTAACACAATACTATTCTTTCAGTGCATTGACTCACTCTAAAAATTTGCTTGTAAATTTACCAGGCGTGCGTATAGGGCCGCTAAGAAAGTAGGTATGGTAGAATAGTTTCCCAAGACGTCTATGGTAACACTCCTAAACCTAATTATAAAACAGTCAAATGCATACTAAAGTTACCAGACTTGTAATGCAACATTTGTAAACGTAACTGTCCCATACTGCGTCTGGGATAGTAACTTCCTAAACATTTGAGGACGATTTTTACAGTGTACTAACCGTACAAACATGTAGCACGCGATAACTGTACGAATTATTTCTTTTTTTCACGCGGTGGTCAAGGGGTCAGACCTCTCGCCTCCCACCAAGGCGATCCGGATTCGATTCCCGGCGGAGTAGGTCCCCGGATTTTCGCATGTGGGAATCGTGCCGGACGATAACGTTGATTGGCGGGTTTTCTCTGGGATCTCCCGTTTCCCCCATCCCTTCATTCCGGCACTGCTCCACACTCACCTCATATCACCCTTCACCTAAAATACATCGATGTTAAAGTGATGGCCAAAATCTCTCACTCTCACTCATTATATCAAACTGTATAGAGTCATATAGACTGCACGTTTCATCTTACAAGCGCAAGCATCAAGTAACATGTCCAGAGAAGTCAAATATTTCCCGGCGTCAGACGTTGCACGCCCAAAGATACGAAATGGCTGAATATAGTACTTTAGTAGGGCTTTTTCGAGTGCTCACTTTACTCCGAATCGCCTGTACCTACATTCCTACATACAGAAAGTTATAATATATTCATTGTTAAATTTACTACATGAAGTAATATTTCGAAACTGTCAAAACAGTGCTCTCTTTTTTATGTGGTTTAGGCTATATAGGTAGTTCAGGATAAAGTGAGCCTTTCTGAAACCCTACTTACTTTTTGACATCCAATTAATTTATAGTTTCCTGCCGCTTATTACTATACAGAAAATTAACCTAAGTAACAATTAACGTGTATATATTGAACTGTACTCAAAAGTTAATCTATAAAGTCACAATAAGTAATATAGTTTTTAAAAGTATTATTCTAGACAAGGCAGTCACTAAAAGAGCTCACTTTATCGGGAATGACCTATACCTACATGCGGAGGCTCGGACCATCGCGTTCAGACTGGGTTTATCAGAGAGGGTCGTTGTTGTTGGCGAAGGACTGGGAGCAGGTATGTGCTACCTCTTGCCTGGTCTTCAGAAAGCAGTGTCATAAACAGGGCCACTATTGTCCTGTGCCCTTATTCCAGCACCCCTGGCGGCCATAAAATCAAACTCCAGAGTAATATAAAAAGCAGACGGGTCGCTCTGACAACAGGTACAGGCCATCACTCCTTCCTCTAGTGAAAACGAATATCACATTTAGTACAACCTGCTATAGGCGGTTTAAGTTAAGTCATACTTCTTAATGGCGTCACCTAACACGCGATTTTAAGGCCTCGGTCTTTCGTTTTGCAGTGGTTTCGAAAATGTTCTTTTAACGCGAATTAATACATATATCAAAAGTTCACCTTACCCTTTTAACACTTAGGTTTATTTCATAGTATGTAGCTGATTTTTTGTGTTACAATACACCAAACGGGTTTCGAGATTTTTGCCCCTGAAATATCACATATTTTGTTGTCAAAATAAGCCAAAAGCAAGCAAAATAATTTTTTGCTAGAAAACGGTACATTATTTTGAAAAACGCACTGCCAAAATTGTGTATCGTATGACTGTACACAGTCTTAATTTTTTTTAAAACAATTTGTTAAAAAAATATTTGCGAGCTATTTGCAACTGTTTGAAATTGAAAGATCATGGCTTTAAATGTTTTGCAGTGTCTTCGGGAATACGTTTTTATTTACGAAACAATCCGCATGTTACCATAATGTCAATGTACTAAAAGAAAAAACACCGTACGTGATGATGAAAAGACAGTTATAAATTAACACGTTAATTATAAAAATCGTTTAGGAGCTCCTCAAAATGACGAAAAAATTATTTTCCAACCAGTTATATTTGAAAAACCACTCGCGGGATTTGTGTGAAAGTACTCTAGAAATATGAAATCGACTTTGCTTAAAACTTTTCGCCAGATGAGCCAGTCAACATTGCATTTGGTGCCGTGCGTCATTCCCTTTATACATATTTCGTCATTATATGACATGTAACACGAGTTACCGTAAACATAATTAATAAAGGTATAGAACCCCATTAATTAAATCGGTTTGTAGGGTCGTAGAAATTTTTTAATTATCTCCTGCCGTTTAACAAACCTGACAATGGAAAACATATACTAATGTCTTATTTAAACTATCAATCATTTATATATATTAATTCAAAATGGTGACGGATGTTACACCCTCAGACAATGAAGAAAATAATATTTCCTTTCAAATTAATTGAAACATTGCACAACATGTCAAACATAAAAAGGAAATTTATAGATTAACGTACTCCTACCTGATGTTCGCAAAAGGTTTTACAAACTTTACCACATAATTCCCTGTAAAAAATTTGGCAATGTTATGTAATGAATGTTTTTTGGCTTGCGCGTGGTTTGAACTGACATTCAGAAACACTAAAATAACCGAAAGTAAGGAGGAAAAAATAATGAATTTCCGTATTCGGTTAAACAATACCAATATCTGCAATATTTGATAAAGTACTCTAGAATATCTTCCACTTTCAGGAGATAATAGGCTTGATATAGGCTATATTTTTTTTCGTAGTATTATTATTCGTTATTCTTTCTTAGATATTAAATGACACAGTTTGTAGAAGGAGACCCAATTAAAAAAAGTCTCCTTACTGTAACACCCTCAAATAAAACGTTTCCGAGAAAATGGATGAAGAAAATATGATATGCAATACACAGGAGGTTACAGCAACCTCGTTATTTAATTTAGGTGAAAGGTACTCGAAACAATTGTCTCACAGTTTCAGTTCTTGGTATTGTTAAAAGCTATTGTTAAAAGTTTTGCCACACTGCTTCCAAAAAATAATTGGCAGAAACCCCCACTGGCGCACGCACAACTCACCAAAGTTAATTTGTTTACAAATTGTTTGGGTGTCCTGTTCTGTAACTCTACGTAGTTTTGCCTTCATCCTCGCATTTGTTTGCAGAAATCTTTGTGGGTGCACGCAAAACTTGCCAACATGTTCATAACAATCGAATGCCTGGTATAGAATCTCATAGAAGAGAAGTAATCATTTTTATGATACAAGCTAGCAGTCCACCCGTGACATCGCTTGCTAGTATTATTCGTAACAGCGAGTATTTAATTCAATTGAAGGATCAGATTAGTAGTTTGGCCATGAAGTGTTAGGATAATCAATCTGCAGGCTATGTAAGTAATGCCATCTATGTGAAAAAAAACTGTGCTATGTCCACCCTGCCACTCTTAACGACTGTCCAGGGCCATATATAGTAAAAGCAAAACAGACTTTGAATATGAGAGGGTATTCAGATGGTATAAAAGAAGTCTACGTTGTATGATGACTCATTTATTTCGAGCACGGCCATTGATGGCAGTACCCTGAAACCTCGAATGTTCATTAAAAATAATTAAAATATTCCGTCACTGGACAAATTCGTTTTACTACCATATGTAACGATATAATTGCAGAATGTAACTTTCCTATAAATTATTTCTCATATGGCTGTTCTTGCTTCTTCTCGGATCGTCTACTTTGGAATGTTTATTTTGACTACTTCTCCCCCCCCCCCCTTCCTTTATTTTCCACAGCTACTTGAGAGATGTTGTATCAGTATAAAAATGTAGGTAATAATTTTTCGTATTTACGTAGCAGTATTATGAAGCAAATAACATTACAGTACCTCAACTGTTTCGTAGATATAATTGAGTAAGTGAAAAAAATACTCCTTTTCACCCCTTTAAGGATCGAACTTCGTAGAATCATAACGCCGCATGTTATTTAGTAAGGAGTATCCACAAAAGTACCCAATTTAGGTGAAAATAACGACGATAACCCTTTGACTCAAAGCATAATCGACAGTTAATTGAAAAACACTTTTCATTCCTTTACAGCCATAAAAGTTCGGATTTAAAAAAAAAAAGTTCAGAAATATGTGTACGAGCATTTACGTATTCATAATCATAAACGAACAGCAACTCTATATCTCTAAGGGTTCGATAGTAGCCATTGATTTATCTTAAATGCATTCCATGTCTTCCGACCCCTTAAGGTTCGAATATCGAGAAAAAAAAACTTTGCAAACAGTTAAGGCCATTGTATGCGTGTCACATTCAAATGTAATTCGATACGATAGCCCGCAGGGTTCGAGATATATACACGAATAATTGAAAACACCTTTCATTTCTTTTCATCACTTTTCACCCCCTTAGGTGTCAATTTCGAAGAATAATAAAGTACATTTCAGGTATTTCAGTAAGCATTATTCTTAAGCAAAAATTACGTCGATATCAGAAATCACTCCAGGTGAATGTTGGGATAGTTCCTTAAATAGGCCCTGGTCAACTCTTACGCCTTCCCCCATCTCCATGTTACTTTACCAAGAACTTGTGATGCTCGAACAAAAATTTTAATAAAATACACACGTCCCTCAAGTTGCTGCCGTTCGTTCATTTCCTGTTTTTCATCAACATTATAAACCACTTTGGCTCCCTGTAGGGCCTACCTAACTCTTCCCTCTGTGGCCTAGAAGTTTTTTTTGTATCGTATTAATATACTGCAGTACTAACAATGACGTTCAACGTATGCTTAGAGTATAGGCAGGTAGCCCCGTCAATTTAAATCAGGTAAGTCAACAGCTTTAAAAAAATATTTTTTATATGCCTGGCTCGAATCTTCGAATCTCCCAGATCTCCATGGCGGGAGGCGAGTGTTCTAACCACTGCACCAACAGCGGCCTCTAGAAAAGCTATGGAACGACGGAACTTAAAAAACGCGATTGATTGAGAAAAATGGAAGCGTTCGTAGAATTAGATAATAGGGTGGGCCGAAAAAAAATTATAAGTTGTAATAGCCAGGGAAAGTTGCGAATTATATAGATAAATGAAAATAAAAATTAATTATCATAATCGGTTGACATCTTCCAGTCGCGCATACGCCCGAAAGTTTGACAAAATATGAAAAAAACATCATTCTTGCGATAATTTTTTAAATTTTTATATAACATCTTTTCGTAGTGTAATAGTTTATAGCATCTTCAAAAAGAGTGTAAAAACATTGTGTTTTAATTTGGGCTCGATTAGTTAATGGTTTCTGGTCACGCATAAGGGTCAAAATTTGTGAAAATAATGAAAAAGTTACATTTTTACGCATTTTTGGTAATTGATAAATAATTAGTATTTAAATGTAATAGCGGTAGTATAATTTCATAAGAACTGATAATGACATAGAAAAATAATTGTCAAGTTCAGTCAATGTTTTCCAGTCGCGCAGCAGCTTAGAATCTCTGGTGCACAGAGGGCGGGCAGCAAGCCCGACGGCGATAACATATCGCACGCCTGGCGGGGGGGGGGGGGGAATTGTCCTTGGCACTCCCCTTTATTCCAACCCTCCGCATTTCTAGGGTCACGCCACCTGTCTCCCTCCATTGTTTTGTTAGTCTTAGTCTGCATCTGTCAGTTGTGGTTGCAGTGCGTTAGTGACTGTTTAGTTCGATCTCGTTGTTTTCGTTCTGCAAATCTTGGTGTTTTGTGTTATGACATTGCTGTGTGTTGGTTGACTCTGTGATGTAACAAAACTGTGACGCCATGGCTGTACCGAAGAAAGTGATAACAAGACCGGTATTTGACTGCCCCATGTTCGGTATTCCGAAATATTTGCCGACAAACAAGCTGCCTACGGCGGAGGAAATAATTCGGTGTTGTTCTCAAGAAAGGTACAATTTAGCATTACAATCTAATAATAAGCGTGTTAGTTTTAAACAATTTACCAGTAGAGTAACTAACAAAGTGATCAGCTTATATGAAAAAGCATCTATCCCTACAGTTACAGATAAGAGAATTGCGCAGCTCATAACTGCGTTGCATAAGTATTACAGCCTGATGAAATCATATACACGAGACAAAAACAAAGCTTCTTTTAGAAATAAAGTTGATGAATTTAAAGAAAAGTGCTCACTTCTTTTTGACTTATCAGCTTGCAAATGCCTTATTGTTGTTGAATGCACTTGCAAAAAAAAAATTTGTGCCATTGCAAACTAATGTCATGGGCATAGCCCGATATACATTGAATGTACATATTGAAGGGATAATTTGTGTAAATATCATTAAAGACTGTCCATTAGAATTAAGTATCAGATGTTCTTAGTATTAAGCGGTGACAATCATGGCAATATAAAACAGGCTAGAATGGTAGTACAGAGTTGGTTCAAGTTTTGTTGTACTCTGTGTAAATAGTATTATGTGATAGGGATGATAATAGGATGATTAGGGAGAGTTAATGTATATTTTATATGTTGGACTGGGGAGATGATGAGATGAGAGCCAGGGTAGTCGCCCACACATCTGTAAGTACTCTGGGCTGTGTAGCCGTCGACAGTGACGAAGTGCCGGTCGCCCCTCCTGCCGCCTGGCCGCGGTCGCCAAGGGGTGGGGGCGAGGAGAGCTAACCAACGACCAACTCTCCCAACCGTTTAATTTAAATTTTAAGTATTTGTACATGTTTTGCAATAAGTATAGTTAATTGTAATAAAGAATGATGTCAAAAATTATATAAATGTAAACTGTGATTTATGGAAATAAAATCACCACGAAAGATGGTCGTAATCGCCCGAATTCGGAGCAATACCGGAAGGCCGGGGATTTGAAACAAAGCTCCTGATTGGCTGGGAGGAGCCGCGTCTGAAATCGTCGCTTGGCGTGCGTGCCGGCAGCGGTGCCGGGAGAGACCAGTCTAGGACTCAGCCGCGGACGGATGCGTGTTCCGTGTCCCGCGGGTCCGCGTCTCGGTAGGCCACCAGGGGTGCGTTACCAAGAGCCTTATATACGCGTTTAATTACATTTAATTGTCGGGCAAAGGCGATTAGACGTCCGCCGATGTAATCGCAATTCGCAGGCCAAGAAGTTGACTCAGTGGCCTGAGTGCGGTGCGGGAGGTCGTTGTGCGATTCCTGCCGCGAATAAGGGCGTTTACGACCGTGTGGAGTGGGTTCCCATATAAAGAAATAGCGCTTGTTTTACTTGGTAGTTTGAACCTATATAGACTCTCGCAAAGTAAGTGTTGAGTGGTTGGTCACTTACTGAATTTGATTGACTTGTGATCGGGAGTAAATCAAACCCGCTGGGCTAGTCGAGGCAATTTCTGGCACGGGATAGATTTAATCAAAGCCTACATTGATTAATCAATTAATTTAAATAAAGTAAACCCGATCTTAAAACTGTGTGAAGAGGTAACACTAACTATTGATTGTAACTGTGAAAAATCAAAGTAAATTCCCCCAATTGAGCTAAGATTTGTTTACTCACTGCGAGTTCACGGAATAGGGAAAATTGGAGTGGTAGACAAAAGTGAAACAAACAAGTGTAACAAAGCATTGGAAAGAAAGTTTTGTGACAGTCATTTATGTATAAAAGATGTTTCAAAACCCTCATGCTCACATTCTGTTTTAAATTTAGTTGAAACAGAAGATGAAGGACGTTGTCTTCCTAGTACGGACAGTGATAGCGACCAAGATTATAGAGATTCACATACACTTACAGTTCAAACGAAACTATCTTCTAAACCTATTTCACAGATGAGAATTCAGTTACAATCTACTGCAATACTAAGCAACCGTTATGGTGTTTCCGATCGTGCCACGGCGGCGATCGCATGAAGTGTTTTGCATGACTTTGGTATTGTTACTGATTCAGATTCCTCCCATGTTATAGATAAGAACAAAATAAGAAGGGAAAAGCAACATGTTAAGGCTAATTTGTGTTGTAAATTAGACAGACTTCCACTGCTAGGTCTCTATTTAGATGGAAGAAATTACTACACATTAGTGATAGAGCGAGCTCATTCAAAAATGTTTCGCAGAATTATTAAGGAATATCATTACTCGCTGAAATTCTGGAAGCTCTGAAGATATTGTCAAGTCTGTAATTTCCTACCTGTCTGAGCATGGTATTTCTCTTGAAAATCTAGTAGTCATCGGATGTTATGGTACTGCTGTCAATACTGGTTGGAAGAATGGTCTGGTTCGCCGAGTTGAACTTTATTTAAGGAAACCTGTACAATGGGCGATTTGCCTCCTCCATTTCAATGAGTTGCCGTTCCGCCACATGTTTCAGCACCTGGATGGCAAGACAACGGTGCCTAGTACTTCTAAAGGGCAAATCAGTGAAAAGTTAGTTGACTGCCAAAAACTGCCGGTGGTTAACTTCCAGAGTATTGATTGTCAGATCCCAGAGACAGACAGAAACATGCTTAGGAAAGATCAGCAATACCTACTAGATATTTCAAAGACAAAACAATCAGGAACCTGTAAAGAATATTTGGCTGTACGAGATCCTGGGCACTTATCACATTCGAGGTGGTTGACAAAAGCAAATAGAACTCTCAGATTGTACATAAGTGAAGAATGCTCCTCACCTGAACTTCAAGAAATATTTTTGTTTATATTGAATTCATACATGCCAATGTGGTTTACTATCAAAACAAGTAAACACTTTACAGACGGTCCGAAACTTGTTTACCAAGCAATACAATCTACCAGGTATTTTCCAAAACCTTTGCTTGATGTTGTCGACCCTGTCATCGAACGGAATGGTTTTTTCGCCCACCCAGAACACTTACTGTTAGCCATGATTCAAGATGACAAGAAATACATGAGAGAGCTCGGACTTCGAAGAATTCTGAAGGCAAGGCAGATCGATGCAAGAAGGAAAACAGTACGAACATTTATGCCACCAAAAATCAACTTCAAAGCTCAAGAATACTCAGAAATGATCAACTGGATGGACTGTGAATTGTCTTCTCCCCCACTGTTGGCAGAAATCAGTGACGACGAGATTAAATCGCACATCGATAGTGGCTTGATCCCTGATTGGAACAATTCTTTCAAGAAATTTCCAGTTCACACACAGGCTGTTGAACGCTGTGTCAAATTTGTCACGGAAGCCTCAGGAAAAGTTTCTGGAGACGAATTTCGAGACGGATTTATAAGAACCACTTTGCTGTCCAGATCATCCATGCCGAACTTCACCAGCAAATCAGTCTTCAAAGTACCTTCAGCTACAAACTAGAGAACTGTACTAATGGACAGGTTCAACTGCAACGGACTACTTAGTCAAATTTATGTTTTTATCTTTTGTATAAAACTAAGTGTATTGTTTAAAAACTACATTGTAACTTTAATATTTATTATTTTTAATGGAGAGCAATTGAAAAAACGTCATGCCCGTTGTTTGTAGTATCACTCTGTCACTAGCCTATATTTTTAGGTATTATTTTTCTGTAGCATTGGGGTCATTGCGTGACCGAAAATTGTTAATTTATATTCACTATAATAAAACACGATGTTGTTATGTTCAAAAACAAATATTGTGTTCCTATTGCATTAAAAAAAAAGGTATATTAAAGATGAAAAAAATTGTAATGAAAATGTGAAATTTTCACTATTTTGGCAAATTTTGGGCCTTATGCGCCACCGGAAGCCATTAACTAATCGAGCCCAAATTAAAAAACAATATTTTTACACTCTTTTTGAAGATGCTACAAACTATTACATTACGAAAAGATGTTATATAAAAATTTAAAAAATTATCGCATGAATGATGTTTTTTTTTTTTTTTTTTTTTCATATTTTGTCAAACTTTCGGGCGTATGCGTGACCGGAAGATGACAACCGATTATGATAATTAATTTTTATTTTCATTTGTCTATATAATTCGCAACTTTCCCTCGCTATTACAACTTATAAAAAATTATTTATTTTTAGGCCCGCCCTATTAGATAATTCATTTAGTTACGTTTTAACTGTCCACGAGTGATTTCCGAAAACACAATGGCCGCAGCCGGGGATCAAACCTGTATCCTCCCGAATGCGATGCGAATGTTTTACCACTGGCCTAGGTGCATGTACACGACAGGAAATATTCGGTACACAACAGCTAAGCGGTGTGCTGGTACCTTTAACGCATTCGTATTAGTCTAGTTTTAATACTGTTAGGTTACCCTGTGTAGCACAGATGTTCCTAACAGTGTAATTATAATTGCTGCAGTCAAACGGCAAACCCCTCATTACAGACACACGGGGCCAATAACTATTGGAGAGGAATAATGTCTTTTGAATCCAGAATTAAGTTAAAGCATTCAATGACACACGCACGCAAATTAGTGGCATTTATGTTCGAGAAGGGTGCACGCCAGTCTGATATAAATAACCTACCACACGGCCACTGAGTACTTACCATAGTGAATGAGTGAATATGTAAAAAGGAATCATTCTAAACAACAATGCTAGATAGTAGGGCCTACATTATTGATTTTATTAGTCTATTTAGATTGTGTAACCTCTCAAAAGTGTTAAGTTTCCTACGCGGTCAATCATGACTATACTCACCGTAGGGTACCGTGATACTTCCTAGAAGCCCTGCTGCTAGCTTGGATCTGTCTTCACACAACTATGTATCCTTCCGCCAAACGTCAACAATTACATTGCCAGGTTGATGGCTGCACTGCAAGCCGATGTACATTGTTCATCCGCTCCCACTAACTCCGTTACCTCTAAAATATTGTAATATATGCTGAATGTAAACACACATTTAATTTCATTTCCGGAAAGTGAATACATTATGTACATATTTCATTAAACGATTTTCAATAATTTAGCCGCTGTTCGTAATATACAGAAGAACAATTTGGACGACATCAATACCAACTTAACCATACTCCAACTATCGTATAACATTCGTGTTTAACTCACTTTTAAAATAATTATTACGAAAAATTTTCATACCCGCGGACGCGTAACAATAAAAAAATTAATTTATTTATTTATCTCACAGTATTGCTTTTTCGTTTGCTTACATAGTTGTATTGTAATAACGTAAGTATTCCCAGTAATTTTTTTTCAAAAATTCATTTCTAAAAGTATCATCTTACCGTACTGCGGGTATGTAGAATGTGTTCAACTAGACGTGATTAAGACGTTTAGTGTAACCATGGGCTAAGTCACTAGGTTAGCTTGAGCAGAACAAAACTTCAGCTTTAGGTGTCCATGTATAGGACAGTCATATTATAAATTTACCCTCGAAAATTAATTTTCACAACAATTATAAATTTTGCATTCCCTGCAGAGGTGCGTGTGCGTACAATACAGCTTAGTCTAAACACGACAAAAAAAATGCAAAAACAAACGTCCGATTGAATAAAAAAAATAGTGTTTTGCGGTAAACAAGCTGGAATCGTACACGAGTTTTATCAGTGAAGAATCGTCTTTTTGACGTACTAATGCGCAATAAGTAGGAGCAACTCATCTCACTGACAACTGTTTTAGACAATGCGCGCCAGTCTTGCAATAAAAACACAGTGTCAGCAAAGCCATGGACGGTAGCAGATAAGATAGCTTCCGACTTACTTCACCGTTCACAATGGCGTGACACACGTGTGTCAAAACAGAGACGAGAGTGCGACAAAACTCCTTCCAAGGAACGAGGTATCTTGCCTTTGGAGGAATATTTTAGTTGGACGGAAGCTTCCCAAAGTAAAATATTTTAGATGTTCTCATAGAACATCGAAGAAGGCAGAAGCAAAATTACAACTTAGACGATTATATAAAGGCCGCGGTCATTCTAGACGCAGAATTACTTCACATAAACATGTTCATCTTCATGCAGTGGTTACATGAGCACAGAACGATTTCCTATTGGATTCTTTTATCGTTCAAATTAAACAGGTTTCATGTCTAGTCTCGAATGACATCTTCTTCTCTGCTTTCCTATTAGCAATTCCGAGCAACGAGTTGTTAACTAATATTACAGCTTTTTGTCTGACATTTTGCATTCGATAAATTAAGTGAGTGAATGATATATTTTGGTCAAGGCTCAATACCTAGGTTTTCAGCGCTGGTGAGGGTTGACATGAAGTGAGTATAGAGCATCGCCGGAGTTATAAGCGCGCGGAAAACGGGAGATCCCCGAGAAAACCAGCTGACCAGCGTCATCGTCCGGCACGATACCCACAAGAAGTGAAAATCCGGGGACAGACCCCGTCGAGAATCGAACTCATGTTGCCTTGGTGTTATGCGAAATTCATGACCATTCGGCCACCGCGACCCCCTTTCGTTAAATTAAATAAACCTTCATATTTAAAGTGTTTATTTTGGTAAATAGGCCGAGGAAAGTTGTAGTTAGTTTTCGTATAGTTAAAGAAATGAGATTCAATTCGAGAATTGATATGTTAGTGATTTAATATGATAAATGTTAAGTTTAAAGTTTGCTTTATGCAAGAGAGTACAATGGTTTCGTTCCCTTTAGGTATGTAACACCCTCAAAAGATTTTTTAGTTTTAAACGCAATAAATCAGGACTACAGAATGTGTTCCTCCAAACATGATAAAGGGCTGATTGCACAGTCATGTTAAGAAAATCTAAGGCCTCTCTGAGTGAACTGTGAGGAATTTTTATTGCAGAGACGAAAAGTGAGTGAAATTTAAGGAAAAACTAAGAATTTCTTAAGGTGGCCTTAGACCTTCCTTAAGAATTTCTCAGGCTGCAAATCAATTATGGCGGCCGTAAATTGAGGTTAGAATGCCTCATGGAGGAGAGTAATATTTTTATTTTAAATTATTTCGTAGTATTTTAGAGGAGGAACGTAACCATGGTGTAAATAAAAGACTGCACTGGCATTTACAACACAATTTATATTCATTGTACATTTTTACATGAAAGCAATGTCGTGTTTTTTTACTGTCACTTTTGTTATCAAACAAAATTGTTACGATACCACTTTATGAACAAAATGGTTACGATACCAGTTTATAAACAAAATCAACGATGTATTTTTTTTTTTTTTTTTTTTTTTAATTTTGCATTTCCTGACTGTGCAATGTAAACGAAAAATTCTTAGATTTCACTCAAGTTCTCCTTAGTTTCACCTTTACCTCAAGATCTTCCTCACTTGACTCTGCAATCCACCCTAAGACCTATAGTGCGACCCTCGGTAAAGTCACTAGGTTAGCCTGGCCAAATCAAAACTTCAGCTTTAGGAGTCGAAACAATAATCCGAGCAAAGTGTTTGCAAGCGACAAATTAGTCACGAGAGACCCTTCACGAACAATTCCTTGTTTTTCTGTTGCAGAGTAAACTGCTATTAGCAGAACGAAACTCGTCATTAACTTACACGAAAAAAAAAAAAAAAAAAAGTGAACTGTACACATAGCCTAACAAAAACCATAAAGGAATCAGCTATTTAAGAGGGCGCGGTTCATAATTCAACGCTAAGAGCATTAATGTATAACTGTAGGTTTCGTGAAGCCAATTTGCGAAAATTAAACAATAGCAATCCTAGACAATAGTTTTAACCAACGTTTTAAATAAAATTGTTTCTAGTGTTACGAACTTCTGAGGCACAATCTCTGACGCCGGAACCTCGTGCATTTAACTGCGGCACAAGAGATCACGCGTAACGAATTAGTAGTTCTGGATAAACATTTACTCATAAAGTTTTCAAATACCATTATCTAGGATTGTCACTGAGTATTTTATCAATATTGACTTCGAAATAAGCGTAGAAATCAGTCGCTGTTTTCAGCATCTATTTATCTACCACGCACTCTTTAAGAGACAACGTAAGTCAGTTTTCCATCAAATTGCGTTAGGTGTTATAATTTTATGCACTGTAAGTCAATTAACCAAACATGGTGTTTCTCAAATGAACTCATGGTTCAGTACTTTGCTACACTCGCAAATGATGCTTAATGTAGTTTGATGGTGCGTGTATTTACCTCTGTACAAAGTTATAACACCTACAACTCATTTTGGTAGGAAATTTACTTACGTCGTTTCTCAAATGAATGATTCATGAATGCGTGGTGTTTTAAGGCCCCATGCTCTACCGTTTATACTGTTTTTGCAAAAGTTATTTTTTAAGCATAAAAGGGAGCAGATATTAGGCAGTTTTGTTTCAAACAGTTTTCACCGTATTAACAAATTTTTACAAAGCATTTTATACAGGATGTCCATAAAGTCCCGTTAGCACTGTTGCCACAACCGAACGGAAAGAGATAAACGTGTTCGGTTTCCTCCGAAATGCTGGAGAAGTTCCATATTTTTTTGGTAGGATATTTTCTTTTGTTTCAGGAATGACACGTGATGGCAACACCACAGCAGAAAGCACAGTGCGTACCGTGGTATGCAGAGACCAAGCCAGCGATCACTGTGCAAAGACATTATCGGCGTCAATATCGGACTGCACCCCCCAGCAAGCCAAGCATCCTTAGATAGGTGAATAACTTCACAGAGACAGATAGTGTTCAAGACTTGCCTCGAAGTGGACGACCTGGTGTTTCTGAAGAAACAATCGAACATATTCGAACCACATTTGTTCTAAGTCCCCACAAATCCGTTCGTCTAGCGTCGCGGGAACTGTGAATCCCAAGTCTGACAGTGCGTAAAGTACTTCATAAACTTATACGCCTTTTCGCCAACAAAGTCCAAATTACTCAGGCTCTGCAGCCAGTTGGCCCCCTCGGCGTTTTGACTTTGCCTGCTGCATGCTTAACGCACTTGATGAAGACAGTGACTATCTGAAGAAATTTCATTTTACTGATGTATCAACCTTCCACGTAAGCGGCTACGTCAACCGCCACAATATGCGGACGTGGGGATCAGAAAACCTACACCAAATTCATGAAACCAGTCGTGACAGTCCGAAGGTGAATGTTTGGTGTGGACTCATGCACGACAGAGTGATCAGGCCTTTCTTTGTTGCAGAATAGACCATAACGGGAGACAGTTATCTGGACATGCTGCAATTGTTTGGTTTTCCACATGTTGAGGAGTTTCAACAAACATAATATTCCAACATGATGGGGCACCACCTAATTGGACCCGTAATGTTAGGAGTGATCTCGATGAAACGTTTCCAAGCAGATGATTCGGCCGTGATGGACCAGTTGCGTGGCATTCTTGCTCTCCAGATGTAACACATTCAGACTATTTGTGGGGTTTTGTCAAAGATTATGTGTAAGCTACTCCAAATCCTGACATAAGGACACTTAAACTACGGATGACGGAATGTATGGACAGTATCAGTTATCCTTGCTCGCACGTGGGTGGAGCTCGAGTATTGACTGGACATCCAGAGGGCAACAAAAGGGGCTCACACTGATATGGTGTAATTTAGGAGCTATCATTCAAAACCAGACATGTCCAAAAACCCGAAAATGACTTAAATGCCCTTCCTAAATAAACAAGATGGGTTACATACGAGTATGAACTCAGATAAAAAAAAACGCATGTTCTACTGAAATTGGTATGTTTATTCTCAGTTAGTACCGTACAATATGATGTTTATTCACATTACTCTGTAGCTTGTTAAGGTGATCATGTCTGGTTTTGAAAATTTGCTCCTCAATTAGAAAACAAATTTTGGGACGTGTGGAACGTAATGGTGATAACAGCAACTTTGAGACACTTTTATACAATTATCACCTTCCATAATTCTCAACTGTGAGTCAATATTAATGAAATGTCATGTGGCTATTTATTTTTTTCGGAATTTATAGCAAAGAAATTTTTTATTCAAGGCCACCACATATGCGAAATATTAATTATTTGCAATGTCCCAAAGAGAACCCAGCTTACGGTATGTATAAATACGTCGACTTATTTTGCATATCTGCTTTAATATAACCCCGAATTCCTCGCAGGCGTTTAGACATAACTTGGCAGTTGACAAAACGTGGTCGCATGGCAGAGGAAACCTACCAAACCCCATCGAGTTACTTAATGCTTTGAATATATATACTAAAGCTTAATGTAACCTCCTCTTGTGTCGCGAACTCAAATGGCACGATATAGAAATACGTCAGCATCGGCACCAGCCAGCAACATGGTGGAAAGTTTCTGACCAATCAGTGACTCCAGACGGATACACTAGAGTTAGAGGGTCGACCAATTTGAAATAGTCCATGGAACGCAGAGGCGTACCCAGGTTTTTGTGTAAAATACGACCGACCAAAATGAAATAGTCCGTGGAACGCAATGGCTTACCCAGGTTTTTGTGTAAAAAGGGTAAGGGGGAATTAACATGAGAATAATATAATACACGATGACAAACCCTAGGGAATGAAAAATTTCGCGAATTCAGTGACCAGCTTGTTAGAATCAAATATCCTATGCATACTCAATCTCCGACTATTTGTCCACGAGCTGCTGTTCAGTGGAACAACAAACAATGAACGAATAGACAGGGCTTGAGTTGGCATAGAACAATGGATTCTAACATGGGGGTAATTGATTCCGCGAAATATTCGTATCTCTAACAATCCCTTTAAAGGGAGGTCCGGGAAATTTTGGGTTTCAAGCTTCAAAATAGTGCATTTTTAACCATTTTCATGACAAAACATTCAAAATCCTACTGGTAAAAATATTTTAAAATAATTTTGTTCTAAACTAGTGACGAGGGGTCAAGCGGGGAAAGGGAGAGTGTTTAATCGATATCCCCCCAACCCTTGACATAGCCATGAAGTCATGCAGTAGCCAATCGAACACTAGTTCTGTGATTCTAAAGACCCGTGCATACAAACAAATTTTTTTGAGCTGGTGATTTTTGGTAACAAGAACTATGCAACAGATTGTATCAATTCATAACGTTCACACCTGCATCTCTGCGTCGTGGCTATTGGTAGTGTATATGTGTAGAGTCGTGGCTCATTAGACTGAGCCAATGAGAATAAGGTTACTGCGACATCACGCGTCTGTGATTTGCTGGAAGAACCTCAACCCGTTGAGAATTAAAAACAACCAATCACTGACCATGAGGCAGAGCTGCAGATGTGCACATGAGGCAATGAAACAAAATGTTGCATAATTCTTTTCACCAAACATCACCCAGCTGCAGCTGCGCACGTACGGTACTGAAACAAAATGGGGCAATAATATTTTCGCGAAAACCTCCTGTCCCTACATTTAATTAGAGACACCGGAATTCTGCGAAGAGATTTGCTTAGTACAGAACGATACCCTGTAAAAACAAACTACATAAACAGTAAGTATGGGGAGTTTTTTACCTATATACATTGTACCTACATTTCCATTGTTTAAACATGCAAACTTTCGAGCATTTGAACCAACTGTACCGATCTTGTAACATCACCCTACGAAGTGTAAAGAAACAAACCTATAATAAGCTAACCACGTGAATCCTGGGCTCAACTGGAGATGAAAATGGGAGAGCACAATGTGGCAACGCAATACCGTAGTTAGTGCCCTCTTGCACTCCACAGATAACTTTCAAGTTAAGAGGACTGTGTACTTAGCTGTTGGACGGTGTTGTGGCGTGTCACGCGAATACTTTTTTACGTGAAACCGCTGAACTTGTTCTTATTGTTGTTATCTATGAAAAGAACACCCACTTGAAACTACGTATGCCACTTTTGAAAATTCGGTATGCTTGTTAATAACTTGATTTTTGGCCCTCTGGAAATGGCTAAAAACGGTTTTATTTTGACTGCTGTAACTCTGAAAATATGACCTGAATCCGTAATTTGCAAAATGAGGTGCGTGCATTGAACTTCACTTCATAATATGCAAAAACAAAATTACAGGGTCACCTCTTAAAGTCCCATAAGAAAAATAGTCGTATGAAAACATTGCACGCTGGTTTAGGGCGCTGCGAATATAGACCATGTGTCTATCGTCGAGAGTGGTACTATGGCTCTTATCACTCCGCTGTTCCCGCGCGTCAAACTCGAAAATTTCAAACCAATACACTGCACTGTTGAAATCTCGAGCATTCCAAACATGATTCTTCGCGCACTTGATGTAACGTAGGCTACATAATATAATATCCGAACATGGGGCGCAAGAGAGGACGTTCTCCGTGAAGCGTTGCCGCACTGTGCACGTAAAACGTCATCGTAATTGCCGCAGATATTTTTGTCTCCAATTCAGCCCAGGATTCGCGTGGTGTGATTGGCATACGTTTGTTTGTGAACATCCTGTAAAGCTAGCTGTGTCCTATCACAATCGATGTATAAATGAGAAACCATTTTACCATACCTACTTTCTCAACACTCCTACGGCGTGGTGGTAAATTATAATTTTTACAATGTAACTTACTTGGACCCGCGATTGGAGCAGCGGCTAGAGCGCTCGTCTCCATAAACTAGTAAACCAAGTTCGATTCCTGGCGTGGAAATTGTGCCGGTTGGTCGGCACGTTTTAACTGGGTTCTCCGTTTTCTCCTCCCCCTCATTCCAGGGCTGCTCCATACGCAACACGTATTACCTTTCATCAATTCTTAAAAAAAACTACATTATTAAGACCTGCCCAAACTGTCATCGCTTAATTATGTTAGAAATATTCATGATGATCAGACTGCCAGACTGAGAAATATTAAAGCGGTAAAAACCCACTATGCGATTTCCTGAAATACAACATCTTCTATCCCAGTTATGTCAAATAAATTAATATTAAAAAAAATTGACACATCATAGTAGCAGGTATGATTTGTGTTCAGCTGCGTGGTAATCGCGAACACAATCACTAAAGACAAGCAAAAGTAAATTCACAATATTGTAAGGGAAAATTTTGTTTCCTGGTATTAAATGCAAAATTATAGCGGGAATCATCTTTCTCAACACTGAAATTTACTTAATTTGTATGGTATATTAATTTTCTTTTACATTGAACGTTAAATTATCGCATTGCTTATTAAAATATGCCAATACTACTGTGAAAATTGAGAAATTCATCTTACGATGTGCACAGATATTTCTGCGGTACCCGTATAACAAACTTCTACGTAAAAAAACGTTCTTAATTAACTATCATCGGTTTACTGGTTGGCGTGTAGTTCCATTGTAACAATATCAAATATATAAAATTTTCGTGTTACAGTGTTTGTTTCTATATTCCTCCTAAACGGCTTAACCGATTTCAAAGAAATTTTGTATATACATTCGGTAGGTCTGCGAATAGGTTTTTATCTATTTTTTATAGTCGTAAGTGCTATTGTTTAGTAAATATTTTTAATTTATTTATGTGACAAAACAACGTTTGTTGGGGCAGCTAGTTTACTTATACGAATCCCATAACCGCCCAAAGTTGAAGAAATTTCTATGCGATAGTAAAGTTATATGTGATTTGTACAAGAGCAGTTTAAAATTTAAACGTGTCCAAATGTTCTCGTTCGGGATCCTTCCGTGCATGTGTAAGGTTAGTTCATTGCACACATCAGTGGTAATAGTCCATTAGATGTCAGAGTAATTTGTGTCGCTTATATGTAAGGAAAAATCACTTTTTTTTAGAGCAGGGTGTTGCAGTCCATTTAATGCGAACATAATTGTCGCAATCTGTCCAAGCGCATTTCGTTCACCTGTAGGTCGACACGTAGCACCATGGCCCGGGTGTTAGTGTGGTACAGCGATATACCGAGCGTGAAATACATGTACACTGCACGTGTCAAAATGACGAAACGCGGCGAGTGAAACTTGGTCCGGTCTGCCAGTGATACTCTCTGGTTAGTACTAGCACTGCCGCGCACTTCTAGGCCTCGGACTCACAACAACCTGCACTCAAATAGCCCTCTTAATGGTGTTCATTATCCCGAAACATCGGAACTTTCAAATATTTCAATTATAAATGAAAACAATGACTTGTAAGCATTCAATGGGACTCTCCGTACTCGCCCAGCTCTGTAAATAACCAGTTACCCTGACAGCAGATCTTTTAGTTGGTTGAGAGCAGTCGGACTGGGAAGGTATTGTCGCTTCCGCTGTCCAAGGTCACGAAGCCTAAACCTTATAACAAGGGAGAGGAGTAAGTGAGAGAGTTTGGTCAGCGCTTAACACCTAGGTCTTTAGCACTGGTGAGGTGTGACATGAGGTAAGCATGGAGCAGTGCCCGAATGAAAGGGCGGGGGAAGTGGGAGATGCTGACCAACGGCATCGTCTGGCACGATACCCACGTGCGAAAATCCGGGGTCTGACCCCACCGGGAAATGAACCTGGGTGGCCTTGGTGGAAGGCGTGAGATCTGACCCCTCGGCCAGGAAGAAAGTGCTACAGGGGAGTGGTGAGAGGGCTAGTATCCCGCTGTGGGTGAGGGTAGGAGGCGGGAGTGGTCATAGCATTTCGATCTAGATGGTGGAATGTTACTTGGGGAAGGGAGAAAACTGTCACCGATTTCACAGTGGCTCTTCACTGATTCAGTTTGTTGAGACTGTTCTATTCATATGCGCAAATCAGTGAATATTTACTAATTCAGATTTTGAGTGTACTCCTAATAGTATTTATTTGTCTATCAAAAATAAGTGATCTAACTCCTAGGTTAACGTTCATTATATATAAGACGACTCATAAAACACAGGCTACATGAACCACCACAACAACTGCACTTTTCGCATACGAACAAAATACGCCATGTATCGTAAATGTCACTACTATTTCACCTGAAAACCCACGCTTTTGCGGTTTCCATTTACAGAATTCCAAAAATAAATTGCGTTAGCAAAATATTTTGTGCTAAATCACGGTTGACATTACAAATGTGGACTTGTGTCTTTTTTTTTTTATACCGTACCAGTATATACCCATGTCACGAAAACTTTGCAGTTATGTAGCACACTTTATTTTTACCATTGGATTGCTCCGAAATAATTTTCAAATCGCTATATCTACTAAGTAACGGCATATCCTTGAGTCCGTATTTAGTAAGGAAGTAGTTTTTTTCTTTAAGACCACAATTTTATATCTTACGTTACCTTGACTCGGACTGTAAGTTTGTAAGCCGAGATAATTTTTGTCGATTAAGAATAAAATAGTAAATACGTAATTATTTCTGACTGCTATTAGCTACCTTAAAAAGAATATATCTGATACGGTTCCAAAGATAAACTGCGACATAATACTGTAGTTAATTGCAGTTAATTTATGTCGCATGCGCGTCGCGGTAATACCGTCACGACAATGCATCTTTCTTCAAAATATTCCAAAAATTATAATATTATTTTTTTGTATAGTTTAAGGAAAATTATAAAAGAGTATATAAGGCTGAAAGTTTTTTCCCCTGTTTTTTTTTAACATTACAAACATTTAGAGGAATTGATATATATATATATATATATATATATATATATATATATATATATATATACACACACACACATGAACAGGATGAGTCTGAATAACGCCAAAAAGCCCTGGTAGGTGATTTCTTATGAAAATATATACAGAAAGTATATTTCGCATTTCTCGCCTAAAACAAATATTAAGGGAGTGATGAGTCTTTGAATATCAAAATTTGTAATCGTATTTCCCCAAAATATCGGAAACTTAATGACATAACAAACAATATTATCATAATTGCTTAATGCTGTTGGCACCTTCAAATCAACAGGAAATACAACTTGATATCTTCTACCATTATGAAAATACAAGGGGTGGCTACCCTCTAATCGTATACAACTTTTTTACCATCAGGATTTTCGAACATTTGAAAATGGTTTACTGAGAAATGAGACCTGTGTAGCAAAAAAGGTCCTCTTATTGCAACTGTCTAGGGCATACCGTTTATGCTGAAAACACACTTGAATATTCGCGCAGACATGCAGAGCCTAGAGTATAGGCAATCCTGCGAACATCCATGGTATGTGTAAGGAAAACATATATGGTACAAATATAAAAATAAAAGATATTTGGGTTGCAGTTTCCAGCTCACAGCCCCTGCTGGTCTCACTAAGATTTTGTTATCGCCTTTTTCAGCAGTAGTCGTTTATGATATGTTTAAAACATGCTTTAAAAATAAACATACGTGACAACGCCAGGCAATGTGGTTATAGTATGAAGGGGGCAACTTCTCAGTTTGTCAGGGGGTTCGTCGGCCCAAAACAGTTGGCTGGCGGAGTTGTATCTTTAAAGGGCAAAATGTGTATTGTGGCAGCTTACGGAAAATTTAGTTAGTACTAACTCTGCCAAATATTTTTGTGCTTGCTGCTAAATTATTTTTGTTGTTACCATTGATGGCCTTTTGGCAGAAAACTTTTCCGCCATGGCCTCCAACGGTCAGCTGGTATTATACTGTAAAAAATTTCTCCGTCGATTTACGGATTTTCCGGTAAAAATTTCTCCGGATACCTCCGTGAATTCACGGAAACTTAGTTCTCAATCCTACAGAAGCTTCCGTAAAACAGTTTCATCACACATAACCGAGCCGTATTTACGTGTCTATAATGCTACAATTGCATTTCTACAGATTTGCAGATTCACCGGTGATGTTATTAAAATATATCCGTAATATTTACATCTGTCCAACCCATACATTTTCGATTTTCTCCGTTCAAGAGTCCACAGCAGACTTACTGACATATTACACATGATTCCGTAGTGTATATTTCCTATAGACATTTCCGTATTTTACTTTTACGGACACGATTTCCGTTTATTAACGGTACATTTCCGTTGAATTTTATAACGGTGTACATGAGAGTATTTCAAGTGTTACCGAATGCCAGTGGGATTTTTAGTATGTTACTGATAAGTGCTAAGCAACGGTGGCTAAAAAACGCTCACAAACATAAGGTGGCAGTCTTAAAAATAATTTCCGCTGTTTTACGAAGTGCTGGTAAAAAATTATCCAGAAGTGTCCGTTAATATACGGAAGGCAACTAGCTCCACTTATGGAAACTCGCATATTTATGTGACTTGTTTAGGATGCAGACGCAATAATGTGTTCGGTTATTAAATTAGTTTATTCTCGCAGTTTTACATATGTTTAATTAATGGAACATATTTATGTATAACTGTGTTACAAAATAATGTTTCCGTTAATTAAACAGACGTTTCCGTAAATTTGCCCGTAAATTCACGAAAATTTTTAACAGTGTACCCAGCCTTATGCCATATATTTTGGTATAGATATCGCATCTGTGTGGGACGAATGTTGACGTGAGTAAAGTAATTTTGTATAGGAGACCTTAGAGACCACAACATTGTCATTCAGTGTGAATTATTACAGTTCGGTAAGTCAGTTGGTTTGCCTTAAATGCATAATACGTTTTATGCAAATTTGAACTTTGAAATGCCATTACGAAAAAAAAAAAAAAACTATCGAATCTTAAAACTTTTCATTGCAGTAAAAAAAGTCAAAATGTTTGTCTACGAAACTAATCATATCTCATACGAATAGAAAACTTGTATAAATAATAAAAAATATCGGAGAACGGCGAGAGAGTAGGTTACGTTTGAAGTCATAGAATATTACGTGACGGCTCAATGGCCTTTCCGGATATCTCATTCTACCTTGGAAAGTGAAAAATGCTATAGGAATATTGACATGTAGTGATGGGGGAAATTGATAGGTGTTTTCTAGTGTTCATTAATTTTTTGCAGTGTGGATATACTTACTTTTTTTAGTTTTCAGGTTATTTAAACACAGCGAGATAGATATGCAGCAGTGGAGGCACCAAGATGAACAAAACAGTCTGCGGTGGAACATATTTCAGTTCAGCAGGTATTCAGTCACACTTAATTTGATACAACGTGCGAACCCGTAACTGTTCCGTCATTATTATATTACCATGGTAATAATTCTTCGTTAAATACGTGAATACTTCGGAAATAACAAGAGAAATCATTAATTTAGTTTAGCTTCATTTACTTACATACACAAAACAAAATATTTGTGTATTAATTAATTGCGCCACACATTAACAAAGCAACGATTTAATATTAAAATATTTCTTTTATCGGCGCGATTCACGTTCAACGAGCTTATCTTTTTTTTTTTTTTTTACAATTAAATGGTGAAGGTTTTTACTAACCTTACGAAACCCTAAGATGAAATTAAGGTCGGTGATTTTAAACATGTCTAAATCCAAAATAATTGATTATGTATTCTTTCTCCAAAACTACACTGGGAAAACAGACATGACTGGACTGTGAGTTTAAGGCTATGTGATTGAAATAAAATTAATATATTTATAAGAAATTAAAATTTCTGTAATTCGGCACTAATTTTTATTTATTTTCAGAATACAGCACATTTATATAATATATCAATTTATGTTTTAAAATCACTGTAGTCTCAGTAAGCCTAGAGTTGTGCTGAAATAAATCTACAGAAGAAGCTGAACAACCTCCTTAAGTAAGTTACATCATAATGTACTAATTCATACCAAAACTTACATAAGCTATGTTCTAATTTTCAGTTGGCCCTATGTGGTTTTAATTATTGGGTACGGTTCGATCAGAACGCCAACGAATTTACGCAATGAACAAGCTTCCTCGCATTATAAAATATAATGTTTAACTATCAAACTTTTCATAATAACGTTCTTAATCTGATAACGTGAGCATTTCGGTAATTTAAAATTCATGGAAACTGTCACAACAGGCCTTATTTTGTAGCGGCGTGTTTATGAGTGTATATGATATAATTGTTTTTTCAAGTTGTATAAATCTGAATTAGCGATAAACTTGGTAAATTATAGTAGTATGATTTTATATAGCCAATATTAAAAAGTAAAATAATCTATTCAGTATCACGAGAACGCTTGGACTGTGCGTACTGCTTAACAGTTTGTACGACTGACTTTCTACCAAGTCAGCAGAGTGGCGCAGTGGAAGCGTGCTGGGCCCATAACCCAGAGGTCCGTGGATCGAAACCACGCTCTGCTATCACATAACTTTTTTAAATTACCCAATTATATTTGTCTTGAGTGCTCTAATTGATTCATTATTAAGTATGCAGGACACATTATTCAATGTAATTATTTATTTAATTAGACGTATTATTTTATATTGTGAAATTAAAGCGTAAAAATTTTGTCCAACTAATCACGACTCAAAACACAATGGACTATAAATTAATTTCAACTATACGTAACAATTAGGCCTATTTATATAAATTCTTAAATTATTTAGATTAACATTAAAATACTTCTGTGATGAATGAGTAAAGAAGGTAATAATAATCATATAATTAACAAGCCAGTATTTATTGATACCGTATTATAGTACGTTTATTACTTAAAAGAATAATCACAAGAATTTTGTTGAGACTATTGAAAGAGAAAGTTTTTGGGTTAGAATGTTTGCGAAACTTTATTTAATGAGTTTGTAACCTCATTGGGCAGTCCATGCCATAATTTACTGTGCAAAACATTGCCCAAGTTTGCAAGTTAACGCATAAAATGCAAGAGTCGTCGACCTGCAGTCCATGCCTGCAGTATCTACAGTATTGCATCAAACTTGACTATAAGAACATATCATACAACTACTTTTACGATATTTGCTTCTGCTTCGGACCAAATCAGTAACTACAAACATATTACTATTACATTGACATAATATACATTGCACCGTCTTTTTTCGGTCATCTAATGTCAGTGGGGGGAAAATAATTACGTTGAGGGAATTATGACTGCGTAAACAAGCTGTTTGCACACTACAAAACAAATTTTTGTGCATTTATAAGAAGGTCGAAAACCTTTAATAAGATCTACACAACTTTCCGAATTCATGTGGGAAGAAATGGAATTAAGTTATTTAACAGAATTTCTGTGTGAAACGAAATATACCTGTCACGTTGTACAAAATTATTTGCGCTTCTACATAGCATTTCCATGGTAGTTCGTCATCAAAAATGTTTTCTGACACTATAAACCGCAGCAAAATTTACGATGCACTGTTGTAAATATACAAAGACAGTTAGTAAACGTAACAATCGTTTTTGTAAACTTACGAAATACGTTTCTAAATGTGAAAGTAAAACATTGCAGCACTAGTATATTTGCACGCACTCTTTAGAAAATGTTTGGGTAGGTACTTGAATGAAGTTGATACATTTGTTTTTAAAATTAGTGTCAAATTTTCAGTTTATAAAAATTCACAGAACTGGAGCTCGGACGGACGTACGGTTTGAACACCGTGTTTTCGTATTTCTCTTGCATCTTTATATATATTGTCATGTTTATACCGGACGATACTTGATTATATGTTTTTACTACACGGTCTATGGATTGAACAATTATTTACACATTAAGAAAACGGCTATTTTAAAAACATGATTCGGAACAATTGTCACAATGTTACATTCGAATGCTGTAAAACCGCCAAGAAATTGCTTTGAAATAAGACATATACAAGTATACAAATATACACGTCATTAACTTGAGTCATCAAAGACCAAATGCTGGAAGACTTAAATATAATGCGTATTACGAGGTAACCGAGTGGTGCGAGGAGTTCTGTGTTCGATTCCCAGGTCCGCCTAGGTGTAAATTTATGTTCTTCCAATTGGTCTCAGAAATTTCACTAGCAAAATTGTCTCACAAATGTAATTCGGAGTTACTCAAATCAGTCAAATTAAATGGGCTGGAAGGGAAGGGGGTGTATATATAGGCCTATTTGGTACAATGGCAAGGCACAAGCCTTGCCACTGTCCAAACATTTTTCCTTAAAAAAAAAAATTAAAAAGTTGTAAAGGCGTTAAAACTGCTAATGCAATGTGTTCTGCACGCCTTGGTTCAAATCCCATCCTCGTCGGTTATCTTCTCATTTTTTATTTGGTTACGTATGCTATCGCATTTAATTAATGTGATAATGTTTGCTATTAGTGACTCATACCTGTCAGAAACTGCTGCAAATGGAATTTACACTATCATGTGATGTAAATGTGCGCTGGCGCTGATATTTGATGTAATTGGACTTGTTTTAAACCCCTTTACCATCTAAACAATTTTTACCTTTTCGGAACACATAGGCTAACCAACACATAAAGTTGTAAAAAGTAAAGGTGAAAAAAAAAGTTTGGGGAGGAGAAATCAATAATACCTCCTCGAATACAAAATGTAGTAAAATTCAGGAGGATTAATTACTATTACTATCATCATAATATATTATTATTGATGTGCTTTGCGTCTGATATTTGATAAAACAAAAACACAATTAATAGCTTTTATGAGCCGGGAAAAAGAAATAATACGTGACTAAAAATAAGTTCGCATATAATCAACTACCGGCTCGATACTATTCCGGAATTTCTAAATTACATTCATTCTTTCTTTGCTTGAAAGAGAACCAAGTTTTATAAATTTATTTGTAACAGAAAGCAAGAACTGGAGCTACAAATAAATCTAATAATTAGAGGCTGTCGTGCTATCTGTTAATTGTGTAGTTAGGTGCACGAAAGAGAGATTTAGTAGTTTCAGTTAAGAAAAACGGTATTCATGCACGCTCTCACTACGCGAACGAGGGCGTGATAGACACACACAGTTCCCGAGAGAATTCGCAATATCCCTCTTCTTCATCCCTTTCACTATCTGCTCAATATTAGCAGCAGCGATCTGGTAACTAACACCGGTGTTGCCAAACATACCACCATGCTGATTCTATGAATCAAAATGGCTTTCTAGTGTTGCACGAAAACAGAAGTAAACTAACGGACCAGGTAACGTGAGTTGTTACTCCTAAAGTATGACATATTTGCTGGAACTTCAGAATTTAGTTCACAATAGGTATGTAGTAATAATGGTGTTCTATACGAAATTCTTTATTTTGTTCCAACTGAACATAGTAAATTACCAAATCGTATATTACTAAAATTCCTCTTGAACTACGGCCACTAATACAAATATGAGGAAGAACTTTAAAATTAACACTTAGAGATGATATCGCAAAAATGATCTGTTACAATATTCCCTTGAAAACACTGTAATTAATTGCAACACGTACACTGTAAAAAAATTGAGGTAAATTTACTCTACATGTAATGGACGCTAATTACCTCTAAAAGTGAGGGAAAATTACTTAACACGTGTGAAGGACAGTTACTCAACTGGTAATGTAATTTTTCATTACATATTAGCGCAAGTCCTCTAGGACAATTTGACATAACGCGCGAGCGAAACTTCCGAGTGGTTTGTGCGGCGAATACACTACCTTGCGATAATTTCCACACATATTCGGAAATCAGATTTCCCTTTCAATGCTGGGGAGTATTACCATACATATGATGAGTAACATTACTAACTTTTTTACAGTGATATAATTGGGTGATGTACGTCTGCCACAACATTGCAGACCAATAACAGGCATAACATGTTACAATAGCAGGCTTCTTATTCACTTAGTCAAATAGGGTAACAGATCCAAGTACAAGCAAAAGCCAGTACTCTACTGATAAGCTGAACGCGCTTTAGAACCCTGCAAACAGTCAAGTTTTTCGGCGGTAAACTATCAACTCTATTAATAATGCGCTAGTGTCTTGTGATAATAACTCTGGTGTTCCAGCTTACACTAAGCTTGAAGGGTCTAATTTACTTCCTTACCTACCCTAATCTGAGGTGTTAATGAAGAGGTCTGCTGGAAGGGGCCGGACCTAAATTAACACAAGGCTGAGCCCCATACGCCTACAATAAAGAAGAGTTACGCAAAGCTCAAGGCCACGAACTTTTCGCGAAAAGAATTTTGCCCCAGTTTGTTTCAGTGTCTTATGTTCACATCTGCAGCTCTGCTTCGTAGTCAGTGATTGGATGACTGGATTTACTTGCTTGGACATAGTCCATTGCGAAATAAATGACTGGGAAAGAAAACTAAAAATAATATAAATACACAAATAAGCAGAGTATGCTTTAGTCAATAGCATACATACGCAACATAAAATGCAAAAAAAAAAATGGAATCGGGTCAAATGCACCAAGGAACAAACTGATAATAAATCTAAATAATAAAAATAAAAATAGAAACCCAAATTAACATGCGACACAGCGATGTGACGAAACAAAAACTCAGAAGATATCAGATACGAACACAAAAACATCAAACGACACAACGATGAGACGAAACAAAACACAGTACTTTTCCAGACAGACAGTACAACGACGTTTCGGGAATTCGAATCTGTTCCCGTCAACAGGTAAACACTGGGTTCAGGAACACGAGTGCAACTGATCAGTCGGGTTTCTTTTTTGATTTTTATTATTTCCATTTATCATCTGTTTGTTCTTTTTTTTATTTGACACGATTCCAAAGCTTTGGCATTTTATGTTGTGTACGTATGCTGTTGACTAAAGCATACTCTGCTTACTTATGTTCATCTACTATTTTTAGTTTTCTTTGACAGTTATCTATATCGCAATGGAGTACGTCCAAGCAACTATATCCAGTAATGCACTCCCATTTCACATTTCTTCCAAGGATCATAACAGTGACTGGATGTTTGAACACTCCCGTGTCTAGAGGTTCTATCCGCAAATCACAGACGTGTGGTGTCGCAGTGACATTATTATGATTTCCGCTTCACAAAGACACGCTGCCAATAACTATGAAGCAAAGGTGCAGATATGCACGTAAGGCAATGAAACAAACTGGAGCAGAATTATTTTCGCGAAAAGTTCGTGGCCCTAGCTATGGGGCATACGTTGCAGTAATTAGGGATAGGGCAGTTACGGCCGATTTGCAGCCATGGCTACTACCTTTAGTGTACCTATATGCTATAACTCAGAAGCGAGAGAGAAAAACCCGGCATATGCACCGTAAAATCCCTCTAGACAGAAAGGATTGTAACCGCTCAGCAGTTACATGCAATAAAAATAAATAGTTACTGGAAAATAAGAACTTCACTGTAAAAAACCTTCCTAAAATGTTTAGGAAGTAATTAACCTAAACCCAGTATGGAACAGTTACCATACTTCCGCCTTGTAAATATGCAAACTTTTACACTGGTTACAATACAAGTCTGGTAACTTCAGTGTACATTTGACTGTTTTATAAAAAAACTTTAGGAGTGCTACTATGGATGTCTGGGAAACAGTTACCTACTTTCTTACCGACCGCTCTTATACACACGTGTAGTAAATTTACAAACTATTTTTTAGAGTGTTGGTGAAAGTTTCTATTCGAGAGTTACAGGTTTAACTCGCATTCGAGAGGACCTGGGTTCGATACCCGTCTCAGACCATTCTGATTTCGGCTTTCCATGGTTTCCCTAAATCGCTCCATGGAAATGCTGGTATGGTCCCTTAACAAAGGCCATGGCCAACTCCTCTGCTCCGGTACCAAGTTGTGTCGCCGTCTCAAATAACCTCGCTGTCGACGAGACATAAGCCCACCACTTACTTTTCTAGTACAGAGTGGGAAGGAACGACTTTACTATCTATATTTTGGCGCTCACTGGCTTTAACCAAGGTTAGGTAGGATGTAGCGCCTTGGTAAATGGAAGGTATTATTAAGGTGGTCGCCTGTCTAGGTGGGTGAGCGGTTGCAGAGCCTCGGCCGTTACAGGATTATTCGGAAACCGCTCATCGCACATTGTTGAGTAATGTTTGGTTAGTAATAACACTGAGAGTATGTCACCCGTGTGTTTATACCCATTTAAAGTTCACCACTATTCATTAAAGCATCTAGCGACCAAAAATGGCGAAATTGGGTGTTGTTTCTGTCTAAGTCAGGTAATGAAAAGCTTGATGCCCACTCTTCTAAATGGTAAAAGCATGTACTATATACCTTTCACTTAAATGCTACGTCATTATAGGCGATTCGGGATTAAGTGAGCACTCAGAGAAGCCTTGCTTACGGTTTTTTCCACCAATTCATATCTTTCCGCGGGTAATGGCCAACGACGGTAAATATCTTATCTCGCTGGACACGGCACTTTATGCTTGCGCGAGTAAGATAAATTGTACAGTCGATAGAAACCTAAATAGTTCGATAAAAAGAGTTTATTTATTATATAAAATACAAGTATGGTATTTTGGTTGATTTTGTTTGTGTATCGTTGTATTTAAATAGTAAAATAGACAGAACTATGTTTCGCAATTTCGCTGCCAACCTAACATGCAGTAAGGGGACTACAGTTAATGTTGAATTGTGTGCAGTATCTACTAGTGATATTTTCGGTTAAATTTTTAGAGCTCATTTTTTTTCCGAACTACCTATAAAACATAGGGACATCACTAAATGTCTGATAGAGACAAGTTGTCGGCGAGAATACTGCGTGCCAGTTCATTGACTTGCGCTAAGGTTAATTCTACTACAGGTTAGAAAGATCAATGTTATAAGTTTGGCACAGGGAAAATTTCTGCCGCTTGAGCGCTGATATCGCTAGTGCACCAAACTGACCAATCACAGAGCTTTCCTGAATTTTAAGTTACATTAAGTTGATAATTTAAAACGCGAAATTGGTTTCTTTTCACTTTAAAATTACCAAGTTTATTTAAATTCAATTTTACTACGGTTTCGTATTTATCTGGTCTCTTAGCGATTGAAGCGAAACTAGTGGCAGAAATGTTCCCTGTGCCAAGCTCTCCCATAAGGAAACGTATTTTCTTTCTAACCTGTAGTAGAATTAACCTTACATGCGCCTAGAGGCTATGGTGATGTTGTATGCGCGTACTGCGTCGTCTTTATAGCTTCTTTACTTCTAGGCCTCGAACACGTAAACATGTCCAGCTAAGCAGACACATTATGGCCACGATCTTTAGTTTCTATTGTTTTTTTAGATGATTATATTATTCTTAACTAAACGAGAGCAGATATCAAAAATCTGTCTGACCGCGTTTGGTTTAAAAGGGGTTTTCCCGTGATCGCTAATTTTTTTCAAAGCATGCAATTATGCGGTTTCGACTTAAAAGTCAAAGAACTATAATTTCATTGGTTAAATGATTAGCTAAAACCACTACTTAAACAAAACTGCCAGACAGATTTTTGATATCTTATCTAGTTTAGGCGTAAAAAATTAATGTCTCTGAAAAAGTTGAAATTATAGTGCGTTGCCTTAATGTGGGACTTCACATTGTTTGATTTGAACCTACTGTTTTTTGTTTTTTGTCTTTTTTAGGATCTCTTACTGAAAATATATAATTATAAAATTATATCTCCGTAGTTTGCTGCACCTAGGTGAATGGCGAGATAATGGGAGAAGTCCTCGTGTTGTAACATGCCATATGCGTATTCCTTTTCCACGCAAAACCTCTTAACTTATTTATATTTACGTTTATCTACGGAGAGAACACACACTTCAAACTTCACTACCGTAATTTGAAGTATTTTGCATGCTTGTTAGATACATGATTTTCAGGCCTCTGAAAATGGCTAAAAACGGCTTGTTTGGACTGCTGTAACTCTAAGAAACACAACAAAAATTCGTTAAAGTGCACAACGAGATGCATGAGTTTGCCTGTACGTCATACTATCGAAGAATAAAATTTCATCGTCACCGCAAGTCCATAGGATAAAAACTACATGGAACACCTTGCACGCCAGTTTGACTAGCTGGAAATAGAGGCGATATACTTCTCGTTGAGCGTGGTACTCTGGCCATTATCGCTCCGCTGTTCCCACGTGTCAAAGGCAGACATTTGAAACCGGTAGTACACACTCATCTTAAAAGTCTATCGCCCTTCCTTATCCCCAGTAGATATCTGAAGCACAGATAAAGCTAACATAAAATAAATTAGCTGTGCCAGTTTGCCAGGTTGGAGCCGTGTCGGGCAGGTACTTGCTGCTATAACTTAGCTCAGGGAGATACATGTGGCAACACTGGTTGCAAGAGTAGTCTCGACGGCAATTTCACGGCAGTTAAACAGCACGAACCTAGCCAGAGACTGACGTGCAAATAGCCGTGGGAAGCGACTACACGACTTAACCCGCTGGGCGGAGTTTAAGAGGTGAAAGGACGAATACGTAGGTGTGAAATAGAACTTGGAACATTTCTTGCTAGCCGTGGGAAACTTCCTGTATACGCACAAATAATTTAACCGTCTAGGCTATATTTTAATTGACTTATTTCAGTTCATGCAAAGTTAATGTTTCGCGCTTTAGTGACTTAAAACAGCGCCACTTTGGTTGTTTGCTGTCATGTAACGTAACTTTAAAATAAGATAACACCATATATATTCTACGTAATGTCCTTATTCTGCTATTTCCATCGAAATTTTCTTCGCAATTATGATTTTTAACATAAATAAATGTGTTTCGATACCGTAATCTGTGTTCTGTAATTGTCAAGCTGGTAGATTGTTTCACGTATCGTGGTTATAACGAAAGAAGACAGCAAGTTTGTGTGCGTGCCCTTAATAAATACAACGCTTTTCGTTTAACTTAAGTAGAAAAGGGTGTCACAATGCGAAAAATTTCATTTCTAACACGAACCTGAGATCCGCATTCCACAATTTGTTTTGCGAATTTTGTCTTGCATTGTGCCACATATCACAGAACATCAACTGTTGTTGCCCGAAAGTATCTGTCAAATCTTACTAAACGTATACGAATCAAAAAAGATCATCAACACAGGCAAGAAAAAAATGAAATTTATTACACAGTAGTCAATGTTTGAGAAAGAACTACAAAAATGATAAAAAAAAACTGTAGAAAGCCATTTCTGCCAAATTAGTTTGTAATAAACATAAAACATGTTTTTTCGTCCACTATATTTGAGTTTTACCACAGGAAAATGTTTTTCTTTGTGACCGCAAAATTTATTTTGTAGGGGGAATACCCACAAAACAATTTGTAACTGCCACATAATTCATTTTCCGTGCACATATCGTTAACAGAATAATAGCAATATTTACATATAGAAGATATTATGGACTGCAGAGAAGAATGTCTGCAGGACGTACAGATAAATACACTTTTCGCGGAACATAAAATAATAATGATCGTTTAAAAATAATAAAACTAAGTTACAAATCAATAATTACAAAATATTAAATTTATAAATTACTCTACAAAATAATGTTGGCAACACTACAGTGATGATAGTATTCTGTACTGGAGCAACTGTATCACGGTTAGTGAGTCAGAAATAACTTCATCCTTCAACCTTACGAAATTATATTTGTCTTGCCATGTTTGGGTGTGATTATTCTAAGATTGAAAGTCTTATTGAAATCACATGTAAGACTTTTTAAATTTCCTTAAAAGTGAGCAGTAGCCCAACTAGTTTTTCTTCTTTTCGACATGTCCTTAAAGATAATTCACAAAACGTCTGAATAACAGTTAAAATCAAGCCAACAAATACTATGTGTACACGTTAAGATATGATTTCAACATACCTTTTGCGTTGGTTTTCGTATATGCAAAAATACTTCACCTCATTTCGATTATCAACCAAATTTCTAACACTTGTATGCATAAACAGACTGTTAAATATTTGACAAACATAATTAGTTTTGGTAGTGAAACTGGTAATGCAATTGTTATGCCACGAAATTCTTACAGATTGCCATACCACTGTAATTTTTTTTTTTGTAATTGTACAGAATATTTGAAACGGTTTAGATATATGATTTACTACAGACGATTATTGCAAATTTAACAAAAATTTACTTAGAAATAACGATAAGAAAATTTTTTAGATTCGATTACCTGTAAATTAGATTTAACTGTCAGATTTATTTTCTCGACGCTTAGGTATCTGTACTTTGCCTCCTTTTCCAGTAAGTAGAACGATTCACACTTGAACAGGTAGCACATACATATCTGTTTTCTTTGCAGGTTTGTCATTGGCTTAGAAGTAACATGGAAATCAACATAATTGGTTTCGCTTCAACTGAATCACTCATTTGGGAAACAGCGTAAGTCAATTTTCAACCAAAATGAGTTGCTGGTAGTATCATTTTGTACAGAGAGAGTCAATACTGCATTTCTGAATTACAATCATAGTTCACTGCCTTGTTACACTCGCAAATGACGCTTAATGGGCGGTTTAATAATACGTGTATTTACATGTGTACAGTATTATAAAACCCACTAGGCCTACTCATTTTGGTAGGAAATTTTATGTTGTTTTTCAAATAACTGATACAATTAGGAACGTAACTGGATGCGTACACATTATAAATCTAGTTCGTAGTATATAATTTCACCGTCCGTGCTTTGCAAATGGGCTGTAAACACATAATTTGTGGGAGGTCGCAGTTGGCGCTGTGACTAGAGCACTCACCTCAAGGATATCCCAGTTTGATTCCCGTCAGGGTCGGGCTACGGATTTTCGCATGTGGGAATCGTGCCGGATGATGGCGCTGGGTGGGTTTTCTCGGGGAATACGACGACAGGATTGAACAGAGAATATTAACGTGGTACCAACTCTAAATAGGAGGATGTATGACGTAAATGGCCGACAACAACTTGGAATCAGTAACTGATCTTGAAGGAGAGAAAGACCAAGGAGAAAATGGAGACAAGGAATGCAAGAAGCCACGAACGCCAGACAGCTACAAGGCAGGTAAGTGGGCTTTATGGCTCGTCGACAGCGACGGTGACACACAAATGGTTAGAGCTGAAAGAAGTATGCATCATATTGTTTCAATGGCTCATGTACATACCTGTACATCTGCTTAAGGCCTTGTTACGGAGTTTTGCAGTGATTTCGAAAATACTTTTTTTATTGCTACCTAATACTCATATCAAAATTTCGCTGCACAGTTTATACACTTATATGTTATAATTTGTAGCTGAATTTTTTTGTAGAATTATACTGAACAGTTTTTTAGATTTCATTACCCAAAGTACCGCGTTTTTCGTCGTGAAAATAAGCAAAAATGAAGGAAATTATTATTTTTTTTTTACTGGCGAATGGTATAGGCTACATTATTTAAAAAATCGCGTCCACATTATTGTGCATCGTGTGATTGCACATTGACTCAAATTTTTTCAAAACTTTTGGTTAAAAAATATTTGTGTCTGAAAAAAACTCGGGAACAAGCCCTTAATGGTCAGTGATTGGCGGTTTTTAAGGTTGATTGATCCCTCTCATATCGGATTTACGGTTTTTCTTATTAATCAAGGAATATAGAGATTGTTTACTTTTTTCACGTTGACAAGGCGTAGTTTATGGTTTCATTCACTTTTTGGAACTCATATTGCATTGTTTCTTATACTTTTATGACAACTGTAGTCACTCCGGAAAATAAAGCAAATTTTCCTTGCCAGCTGTTTCCCATAGCAAAGTAATGAATATATATTTGCTCCAACAATTCCAAAAAACTCGATTAAGTTTGTATCTATGTCCTGTCGTGACAAAAATGTTGATACATCGACTGTAACAAAAGTTATCGAAAAGAAAGATGGTAGGGATCAATACCCTTTAACTCTCAACGTCTTCAAGATCTACCAGCAAATCACAGACGTTTGGGGTCGCAGTAGGCCTAACATTATTCTCACTGGTACAGTCAAATAAGCCACGTCTATGCACAAATAGGCTATACTCTGCCAATAGCCACGAAGCAGAGGTACAGGCGTGAACGTTATGAATTAATTCAAAATGTTGCAAAATTCTTTTCATTAAAAAATTCACCAGCTCTGCAGACGGTACAATAACATGAGTTGGGAAAGGAGTAGGCCATGGACTTTGTTAAAGTTCGTTTTATTGACGTTACTGGTGACTACATTTTCCAATTCTAAAATATTTTTAGCTCTCATAAGCATTCCCGAAGCGGCATTTTAAAGTCAAAAATTGCACTTTACGGGAACACAAGGAATAACAAGAACTCAATGATGAACTCGAATGAAATAGAATTTATTGGTTTGTGGACGTACATCATTGCTCATGTTTTTGCTGATCAAACCTGTGTTGGATGACAAATAACGAAAAACGAACAAGAAAAAATATATGTATAAAAAACGCACACAAAATTGAAAAAAAAAATTAATCCCAGAGGATTTGTCAGTTTTTTTGTCTATAGTAACAATAAAAAAACTGACAAATTCTCTGGGATTGCTTTTTTTCTATTTTGTGTGCGTTTTTATGTATATTTTTTTCTTGTCCTTTTTTTCTTATTTGTCATCCAACACGGGTTTGATCTGCAAAAACATGTGCAGTGGTGTATGTCCACAAACCAATAAATTCTAATTGTAAGTCCCCATTGCAACAAACATTTAAAAATCTCATCGAATTAAATAATTTGCACTGAAATGAGACATTACTTGCCATATGCTAAAATACCTAAAGGCACATAACAAAGTCCTTTGACTTTTTTTATTACCATAAATTGAGTAAATTTTCATCATTTTCAGATTATTTATTTTTAAGATAATATCTTAGTTTAGTACGAATTATTTCATTTTTGTTACTCCTACATTCCCGTAATATGAAAATTCTGACTTAGACATGCCGCTATGTGAAAATTATGAGAGTTAAAAAAATCTTACAAGTGGAAAATGTAGTCACCAGTAACGTCTGTAAAACGAAAAATATGCCGTACAAATAAAAAACGTATGCATTTTGGCTACGTGAACTACCTTGAGGCATTTGTCTGGAGCAATTTCGAGAAACCATAGAAAACTGAAATCAGGATGACCGGAGCTGGGGATCAAACCTGGTCCTCCCGAATGTGAGTCCAACGTTTAGCCGGTTATTTTTTAATTTTATAAAAACATTTCTTATAATTGCAAGGTTATCGTCTCGCCACTGCACCAAACACCCCCATTTTTTTACTTACGTAAATTGTATTTTTTTTTGTGTTGTAACTTTTTTGTAAACAGTCAAGACGAACACAAACACCTTGTCATGAACCCGAAGAAGTGACGTTAAATGGCACCTCCCTGGCTGGGAATTAAACCTGATACCCTTCGTCCAGCAGTCAAGCGGTCGGACTATGTTGCGCCATCTCGCTCGGTAACTGCTACAAGAAGATGGCGTAGTTGATAGAAAAAAATGACGAATCAGATGTGGGAAACGACGATTATTGTAATATACACCCACAAAAGCACCAACATTAAATAGTAACCCAATGTGATGTGTGAGGCACCTTTTTTAAAAGTGACGAACATGAGAATGAATCCTGCACCTCGCTGTTGAAGACTTTCTTGGCCGCACAGCAGTAAATCGTCTCCCAGGCAGTAAGGGTGACAGGAGAAGTGGTTGGAGGGGGAGAAGTCACAGCTCTTGTCATCGCAAGGTGTCCTCACGCCAATCAAGCCAAACGTCTCTGCAGACGTCTCCGCAGTGACCGCAAGTGTCGAAGGATGTCGCAGGCCTGTCAGTTGGGCTTGGTTGCGAAAGTGTTCAGACCATCTCTCTTCTTGGAAACACGTCCTTGCCTACACAGTAAAATATAAGGACGTACAGCGAAGACAGGGAGAGCGGATATCTGACTGGGTGCACATGAAGGTCTGCTGAACCACATACTGAAGGAAAAGTATTCAAATAACTACAATTCTTCTGTTAAAATAGAGAAAACAGTCATGCTTGACTGTCGATTCTATCTGGAGTGTTCCTTGGTGCTGCGGTTGGCGCGCGTTAGAGCACTCGACTCCCAACAAGACGATCTGGGTTCGATTTCTTGGGGATAGCGCCGGACTATGCCACTGGTCAGTGGGTTTTCTCGGGGATCTCACATCATTTCCACTGCCACTCCCACCCCCCTCCCCTCAATCCTGGCGCCGCTCCATACTCATATCATGTCACCCCTCACTAGTGCTAAAGACCTCGATGGTGAGTGCTGACTGAAATATATTCACTCTGGTAAAATTATATTTCTTTTATAAATCACGTTGTTACTTTTACACAACATACTTTTGTATAACAGCCTAGATAATACTGACAACCAAATACACGGTTGTCCCAATTTTAACAGAAGTAACGGAACTTCAGTAACACATTTCTTCCATGTGATCTTTGAACGAGTCTTGCATTGGGTTCGTATTATGAACGTAACAGTTTTTTTAACATACTCTCTTGCGGGCGAATTTTACCGTATTGCAGAAAAACTCACAATAAAACAAAATACAAACGAAGAAAAGCTAGTAGGCTGTAGCCATCAGACATAAATCAGACAGTCAAATCCCATTTCGTTTCAGGAATTATCTGTATGTTTTATGTATATTGGCTTTTCTTCCTTTTTTTTTTTTTTTTTTTAATTGTGGGCTTTTCTGCAGTACGGCAAAATTCGCCCGCGAGGTGTATGTATAAAAAAACTGTCATGTTTCTTTCAGTGCATCATGGGCGTAGTAGCGTGGTTGTGTTCCGAAGTGTGCGTTGTTAGCACTGACTGTGAGCTTATAGTACGTGGGAGATATGTTGTAGAGACCTCTGTGTATCACTGGGTAATTCGTACCTTGCTCTTGTAAGCTACTAGCTCTAGAGCTTACTCGCCTCCGTACCAGTCTAACGATTCCACAGACAACTCGCAGTATCGTGTATATTCATTGCATTTCACCGCACTGAATGAAAAATTCGAGGGAAAATGGAAGCACCCCGAGAAAACCCACCAGCGGGCCAACGGCATCGTTTGCCACGTTTTTCAAAATAAAAAAAAATCCAGAGTTGACCCCACCGGGAACTGGACCCGGATAGCCCTGAGCGAGCACTCAGGCCACTTTATTTTTAACAATATAAAGTTTGTAAACTTTTTTCAAAATACTAATCTGTCAGCTACCGTAAAGTGGGATTACTTTGCACTACATACTTTTGTTGTAAGTGAAGGTTTGCAGAGTCGCAAATGGTTGAAGACTTCGCCGTTCATAGCTTTAATAATGAACAATAATTTAGAGTGACTGTTATCCTTGAATTCAAACATAGAACAACATTATTCTAACTGTGCAAAGTTACCCATGGGGGTGCAAAGTATCCTCACTTTACGGTACTACAAGAAATATGTCGCGAATCATAAAATCGGCTAAAAATATTCCAAATCCTTATCATAACTTACGAAATAAATGCTCATTGACACAGTTTTCCAATGTTGGTGTCCTGTCACAATTGTCACGAGTTGTTTACACACATTTCTGTGGGAATGGGTAGGCAGTTGTCTTTAGTGACGCTACAAATAATTGATGTAAAATTTACAAGAAATCTGTTACAAATATATTTTTTTGTGAATAAACCGAAAGACAGCTATACTTGCAAATTTCCTCGAGCCTCTTTAAAAAAATTATAGTAATTATATATAGCAAAATAAAAATAAATTATTAGGAAAATAGTTTCCAAAAATACTTAGTACACTAAATAATTACTTTGTAAAATATTCTCATTCTTTTTAATTTCCATGATTCATAACAAAATGGGTTATATTAAATAGGTTGCATGCACATAGTCGTATAAACTGGAATGTTATACCGTACTAAATCACAAAATCGATTTCATTATATTCGATGTTCTTCTAGTTCCCGACATCCAAAAATATGTATAATGGAATTGATTAAGTATGCCTATTCACAGCTGTATTGATCAGGAAGGCACTTAACATTTACAACAAAATCAATAATATTGTTACGTAAACCAAAACTTATAACACAAAAAAAATATATTAAAATTTTCAGTTGCTGCTTTTATTTAATATTATGTTTGGGTCTATGTATAACATGACAATCAATACTCAAGTAGGTACTAAAAGTTTCTGTGTTTATCAGTCCCAGATGTAAAAATAAATATTTGTTTATGTGATGTGGTGTCAGAGTCACGACTTGTGAAAACAGAAATAACATAGAATGTTGCGTAGAAAATAGAAACATATTGCAGATCGGACGTATAGTCTATCCTGTTATTCATTTAATAGCAGATTCGTATTTCTCTTAAAGATAAATTAAGATTTCACTTGAATTATTTGAAATCAGCTTGTACGTTACGTTAGTTAAATTTTCAGTTACACACAGCCGGAATTGTTACAGGGAATATGTTGCAGTCTTGTAGCCTAACACATTTCACATGCAAGGTAATACGTTGGTTTACGTTACACGTCTTTGCTTCAAGAAAAAAAATTTTTTTTTCGTATTAGATTACCTATAGTGAAATAACTGGACGTTATTAAGGGGTAGTTCATTGAAAATGTTATATTGTTTTAACATTTTTTTTACTTGTACGAGATATGTTGTATTTTGTAGACCTATATTTTGACTATTTTTTGAGTAATGGAAATGCTATAGTTTTAATATAATCTCATGTCAAATTCCAAATTTACGTAAAACGCTTTACGCTAGAAAAAACTAATTGATTTAACGAAATGAAATAATTAACTCTATAGAACACAGGGACTACGTCAAGACGTGTATAAAACTGCTTTGAAATTTTTTTTAAAGTTAATGAATTAAAAATAAAACTTGCCGATTTTCTGAACATTTTTTTAAAAATCCAAAAGTTTTTGATGCAGTTTTTATATATGTATTGGTGAATTTCATAACCTTCTTCTTCAGTGTAATTTTTTATTTTTTATTTTCTAAGTCTGGTATCCCTTCCTGGCATGAAACCGTTTTGTGCAAATTCGTACTTTAACATTACATTATAGAATCATATGATATTTTTATTACCTAAACTAAAATAATGAAATGTAAGCAAACCCAAACTAATTGAAGATTTTAATTTTAAGCTTAATAAATGGTAAACAAACTATTTCAAGACGTTTGCTATAGTATCTGTTGAATGATAATTAATGTGCTTATACATTATCACCTGCTAATTTTTAGCACTAAATATCAATACCACATTCTAAACCAAAACATCGGAGTTTCAACTTTCGGATTAGCCGGCTATTTTTTACCACTTTAATAGTTTACAATTTACAGTATGGCTACATAATGAGTTGGCTGACAGGTCATAGTAAAATCGATTCTGCCTAAAATGTTATTTTCTCATTAAAAGTCGTGGGATAATATATGATAACGTCTTGGAAGGAAAGATCTTTTTTCTCAAGACCTGTAGTCTAATTTAAACATTCAAAGCATACTGTGTGACGAGGTGGCCGAGTGGTTAAGGCGTTGGACTGCTAATCCAATGTGCTCTGCACGCATGGGTTCGAATCCCATCCTCGTCGTCCTGATTTTTTAGATTGACTTTGGAGATTAATTTATTTATCTTTTAGAGTAGACAAATTGGTTTTTAATGTAGGAGTGTGTTCAGTTGACGTGACTCATCGGCTGCAAACCCACGGATCGTTGCGATGTAAGAACTATTTGTAAATTTTACGAATAATTAATTTGTCTAATTACAAACCCATCTATAGGCTACATAATAAGACAATTTAAAATAAATTCGTATGTTTGTAAAGTTACAAGGTCTGTGTTCATTGTTTGTAGTGAACTGAAGTAGTAGTTTTCTCTCTGGACTCAGACTACTGGCAAACTATGAGTGCCCATGCCACATATTTAACGGAATTAGCCTATGTCACGGCCTTAGAAGAACAGGTCTGGACACTCGCCTGGAATGTTGACCCCCTTGTTGTTTAGCTGTAGTTACCAAGTTACCTAGAATATTGTGATTTTTTGGCGCTTCAGTTAGGGCGGTCGGATTCAAGCTCCGCCCACTTCCACTAAGATAAACAATTTATCAAAACGTATTTTTTTTATCAATTTATGAAATACTTCCTTCGCTCAAAAATTTAAGGAAAGGTTCCAGCAATCTTTATTTACTTTATAAATTTAACAATGGAATAAAGTGGGCGGAGTTTGAGCCAAACAACAAGGGGTCAATCATATACATTGGTAGATAGGCGAGTGTCCAGGCCTGTTCTTCTACGACCGTGTCCTATGTGAATAAGTGTAGGCCTGTTTAACACACGGTGTGCTATACAATTTTAATAAATGGAATGCACGTGGGCAAAACTTAAGTAAAATAACGAATAACTTGCAAGTTAAGTTATTGCGTGTAAGAGAGCTTGGCAATTAGGTAACTGGGTGCATCCCATTATTGTAAAACTGAAATAAATAATTTGTAACATCAACTATACACAAACGTAAGTTCATATACAAGCCAGTATTTAGGTTTTTTTCAAGAACAACACTCTAACTTTAATCAGTAAAAAATTAACCACTTCGGCGAAATTCCAGTTTCGTTCAAAAATGAGCAACTGAAGTTAGTGAAAATGTACTGCTTGTTTCGGCGACTAAATGCAATTGATTTAAAAGTGGTTTAAGCATTTCATGCATGTTACTAAATTTTTAATGAATTCTACAGGTACATCAGTCAATAATAGATTAACTGGAATTTCTGCGATTAATATTTCACTGATTTTAACCGATGGTTCGGATTTAGAGTGAATATTAAGCTTTGGCTATATCGTGCATTTTTTTTTTTTGGTGAGAAGTGTGTTTAAAGTTTAAAGGATGTTTGTATAATTGAGTGTTTTTCATACCCTACACGTATGTATTTTTCCACCGTATGAAAAGTCACTTTATGCTGTTATGAAGGGACAAAAATTCCAGTTTTATTAAGAAGCTGAATATTTTATGTTGCTTTATAGCTACATACACTTAACTGCATGTTATTTCGAAGATATAGCTACTTATTTATGTAACACACGCTATGTCGTTTCTTCGAAAAACCAACAATAGCATCTAGCTGCAACTCAATTCAAGTGCAGGTGGCGAAGTATTTTAAAATTTGTAATGCTAAGTAATTAATGGTTTCTAGACCTTAAAAGTTTACAGTGTCTGTGAAGACAGAAAAGGACTGTCAACTGCGTTCTTGAAGACCACGTAACTTCACCCGCCAGTCACTAAACATGCATTTTTTTCATCCTTTCAAGGCAGCGCAGTTTTGCGGAAGACCGTTTAAAAACTTACTGTTGACAGACCAGTCATGTTCTCAACTTGGGAAGATTTATATCTGAGTTTCTCGATTTAGTAGTGGAATATGCATGATGTAAAACACTCAATCAAAGCATGATTTTGTAAAGAACAACCTGCTGACTCGTAGATTTTATAGCGATCAATGCCGCCACTTTCAGCTGGAAACGTCTGGCAACTGGAGAGATGTAGGCTACAAAATCTACAATGAGCATTATACGACTTGACCAGTGACTTCAGAACAGATTGCATGCTGAGGCAATCAGCTGTATTTGCACAAACAATCGTGCCATAAGGCTTTATGAAGTGGCATGTTGGTTATGTGATTTGTTCTCCACTGTGTAAAACATTGTTATTTGTTTAGTGTGGTACAGTTGGCATACAACTGTTCCGCGTAGAGCTGTAAACTTTCGTTACGTCCAGTGGTTTTCAAATTAATATAATTCCTTCGGAAAGTCCTCCGTTTCACATTTATGCCTGGTTTGTGTTTCTGCCTGAATTTTTTATATATTAGCCTGATTAAAATAAGCGTTTACAGTTTTCGGTGAAATTATTATATTTCATAACAGTGTATAGCAAAATCACATAGGTATTATCACAAAGAAATGTTTAGGCCTAGGTATAATTATTTTAGCATCGCGTGTGAATATAGGCTTTTGAAAGCGTAGTAGTAAATTATTTCAACGGCTACAAGGAATTTTAAGAAAATGTGTGCACGATTATACAACAACAGTAGGATCTAATATTTGTATGAGTAAAGGTACGCATTTATTTATGTATTCGTCTACCCTGGTTATTGCTGCAAGTCATCACTAAAGGAAAAAATTTATTGGAACTCTTCCCAGCACAATAAATTTTGTGAACGACAAATGTTTATTGGACACACCAAAATGTTTTTGTGATATGCACAAGAAGTAATTTGCAGGGCAAATACCTACAAAATATTTCGTAACTCCACAATTTTTTTTCCGTGTGGCATTTAAGCCTAGGCCCTATACGTAATTGTTTACGTTACTTCTACTGAGAAAATAATACAAATTATCTCAAAACCACACACGAACACATACAAAGAGGGACAGTGTTATATTATGTATACAGTGTACTTGTTTCGTGCTACGTTTTTTACTTGTTGTTGAGATTGCTGTGAGACGAAATTAAGGCGTAGAACTAACCAAGAACGTTCGAGGGAAAATTACTTTTAAAAATGACTATGGCTAGTTTTTTTTTACACTAAGTCTGATTCGCTAGGTATTGCAGTGTTTGTATACTGGTTGATTTACGTTGATGTGGGCACATACATTCCTTTTTAAACTGAAATATGGCTACGCTTGATGAAGGTAGGATTAAGCTTTTAATACAGATATCTGTTAATGAATTCCTCCTAACCTTTTAAGGTTTGTTAAATTGTAATCTAGGACGTGTAATTAATCCTCGAATGATTAGGTATTCTTATCTTTTCCTCTATTAACCAACGTCGTGCTCCCAGCAAAGAACTAAGCATGTCATATAGGCATACTTCAAGTCTCTGTGACTTACGTAATGTAACATTTATTGCGTGAATTGGTTGAACGTGGTGAAGAAGTTCAACTTGTTACTAATTATAACGTTATGAATGCTTTCACTATACACGATAATAAAAATTCTTACTTTTACAAGAAAAAGCTTGTAAACTAATGTCTAGAGCCCGGTAATTTTCGCGAAAAAAATTTTGCAGCACTTTGTTTCAGTGCCTTACGTGCGCACCTACATCTCTGCTATGTGGCCAGTGATTGGATGCCGTTAACACCCAGCGTGTGGAGGTTGAACCCGCAAATCACAGACGTGATGTGTGACAGTTATCCGTGTACTGTTTGGCTCAGTCAAATGAATAATGACTCTGCACAAAAACACTCTGTCAATAGCCATGAAGTTGAACTGCAGGTGTGCACGTGAGACACTGAAACAAAGTGGGGCAAAAATCTTTTCGCGAAAACTACCGGGTCCTACTAATGTCTTAACATTTATCAGTCTAGCAGACTTGGGAAAGTTAACCAAAAAATCCGACTAATTAAAGTTGAGATTAATGCCTTAAAAAATTAACTGATTTAAGTTAAAAGTTAAGTTTCAAAATAATTACTGATGAAAGTTAGAGTTAAAAGAAAATTATTTGATCAAAGTTTAAAGTTAGTGCGTCCCAAAATATTAGTATGGAGAAAAATGAAACGTTACACACGCTGGGCCACGTTACCAAGTAATTCTTTATTTTAACACCTTATAAACCATAAAAAATATATTGCTATTTCTTTCAGTTTCTAAGAAAGAAAGAAATTCCCAGCCACTATAACGTATGCCTATTAAAAGTTAGAAATAAAATCCATTCAAATAACACGTTATAGTAACGTTTACAAACTCAATGCACTGCACCGGACCAACAAATTAAATCGCGCTCCTCTTGTGTTCCTTCGTTTCCGAGGTAAAAAATTGTTAGCTATGTTATCTGTCTGCTGGTCGAGACAAACGTGACTGTGGGGCCACCTACTGTAAAACGTTCGTTTGACTCAGCTTGCATCGTGTAGCTACTGCTAGGTGTCATTTGTGTAGTATTCCGTGTATATATCGAAAATGCAATTTCCGGTGTTAATATTGTGTCTCGGTGTTGGTCTTTGAAGCCATCCAGTTATTTTATAGCGCATTCGACGTTTTGCAGAAACGAACTCGTTAATTTTAATCGCGAGTCAATAATTTTAACGATGGGCTAGTTTCCAAAGTAACGATTAAGTTAAAAAGTAACCCGAATTTTTAATAATTAATTTTAATCGTAAATTATTTTCATCGTTAACCCCAAGTCTGCGAGTCTAGGCACTACAACAAGAATGTCACGGGTCATTAAATTGGTCTAAATCTTCCAAATACTTGTGAGGACTAGTGGGATATGTTTTCCCAAGCAGAGTGTTTGATGTGAAACTAAATAACCTTCGACGACCTGTCACAATTTGTAATATATTTTCTACTTTTATAAAGAAAATGCGTTGGAAACTGGTTTCCAAAATTATTTTGTGACAATTCGAACAATTTTTGTAAAATGTACGGGGATTTATTTGTAAATGTACAGTTATAATTTCTATACTCAAAATGTTGTTAATATACAGACATATTTGCATATTTAAAAGCATTTCCTGTAACTTTTACAGTAATTTGTAGACTTACAAAAATATTTTTTTTTGGAAACTATGTTCCAAAGAATTTTTTTGTAAAAGTACAAAAGTGTTTTTACTGTGTAGGCTACCATAAAACATGAATCAATTAAATTAGTTGTTGCTACAGTCCGTCGCGAGTGAAAACAAACTTACCATGTACGAACGTGACTATCGACAGTGAATGAAAAGCTGACATTTTATTATTATTATTATTATTATTTTTATTACAGAAAATGTTTGATTGCGGTGGCGATGCGGAAGCTTCCGCATCATCACTGAACCAAACATTCCCCCCTTTAATGTGACTTAATATGAGTGACCTCAGTACTTTTCGTGAGACAATGTGTATAGTGACAGTTTTTGAGACCCAAATGGACAAACACAAATTTACACCCAGCCAGACCTGGGAATCGAACCCAGAACCCCCCGCACGAAAGCCGGCCGCTCAACCAACTGAGCCACGGGGGGTCGGCGCATCTCTGTCGTCATTCGTAACCACTCGAACATGCTTAGGCTACTTAGTAATGTGTTTAACTAAAGTGTTTAAATATCTGCCCAACTGTGTAAACTTAAATATGTTCAGCGTGTCTTTTCAAAGAGGTACAATAATAATCGAATAGCCTATTCCAAGATTCCGGCTTGGGTGAATGCCTTTGGCTTTTGGTGTCGAAACTTTATATAGGCTATTAGGACCGAAGTACGCCTACCTTACAGGCGTTTTTAAGAAAACAAGCGTCTGGAAAATGCTTGATAAACACTTTGTAGTTGTGTATAAAAATGGACAACATTTCAGGAACGTTTCGTATCAATATAGGCCTATTACTTTCAAATTCACGTTTAAAATATAATTACCGTAAAGAGGTTTTCTTTGGATAGGTGGGGTGACATTATGACATCACAAATACTATTTTTAGCAAATAGGGTAGCCCTGAATAAATTAATTTACTTGCGATAAATTCCGAATATTAAATATCCACATGTCATTTAATTAATATTCACTTACAGTTCACTATCATGGGATATAAAAATAGTATAAAAATGTTCCAAATTCCCCCAATGAGTCCAAAGTCACCCATACTTACGATATAGGCTAGCCTATGTTTTGTAGGGGGAATAGACAATTTCATTTCTCAATAAGTTTTTTAGACTAAATGTGCTTTAGGCATAAGAGAAACCTGTTTAGAAAAACATTAAATCAGTGACTTTATTCGCGCGTAACTGTAGCCTAATATAAGAATTCAGAATGGTTATCAATAGGAAGTTTCAATGATTTAAGTCGCCTACTAAAGGTTATAAAGAGAATCATTTTTCCCCCTTTGCAAATTGACAACGTAAAAATACAATAAAAAACATTTATTTAAAGTTTCCCGAGACCACGTATACGCAATCACAAACAAACCCACCTCAAAACACAATTCTAAATTTTAAGGCAATAAAATACAGAAACCAGTTTTATCATTAGACCGATTGATATTTAACTCATATTACTAAACATGTGATGCATTTCTCGTTCATAAAGTAAAGCCTTACACAATTAATGCAACAAACTTTATCTCAGGGACGTATTATTTATTTTAAAAGTTTTCAACGTTCATAAATCTAGTTAGAGACCGCATGCGTACTGCCAACAAAGTATTTTTTACCAAATAAACATACTGTTCGTTATTTATGAGATTTCGTAACATATATTCTTAATCACTGAACAATTTATTCATAACATAACTATCAATACGTTACTCGTAGTCCTGGAACATTAGATAACTATTACATTCTGGTATAATTGTAATAGACTGCAATTCCTAATAAAAAATACACGTTCTGTTTATCCTCATCAAGGTGATTCTTTTATAGGTTAGGAGGATTAATGTTATTAGTTTGGTAAAAGACAAGTTCAGACGTTATTAGTGCTGGTGTCAGTATAAGGGGTCACCTTTATTTTGACGGTTACATGGAAAACTTCGCACTTCGGCAATGTTCGGTTTTTCCCCCGAAGTTCTCTCCATAATCGCCAGCGAGAAATATATCCAGCCCCATAACGGGTGCCAGCTCTAGTACCAGAGGAAATAGTTTCTTGCCAAACTCGTCCATAAAAATACGATTCACAGGAAAAACTGTTTTGTAGAGACCACAAAATATTCTGTCAATATGGGCCTCTCCAAACGTTTTTGTAGTAGTTACAAAAATGTTTTTGTAGTAACCGCAAACATTTATTGGTTGCAGCAAAAAACTTTTGTGCTCACGACAAAAAAAAAATTTGTAGTAAGGTTCATATTGACAAAATATTTTGTGGTGGCCAATAAGCTTTTTTTCTGTGTATCATTATAACCTGTAATAAGGCCCTGCTACATTGGGCTTATGCTATAACTGTCGATATCCTGCCGATGCCGACTGCAGTGCTGGTCGCCTGCGCTGTGCGTGCCACAATGAATGCTGTTGCCTTGCTGACGAATACTGGAGTATAGCCTAGTTGCACATAAATGAATACAGGTACCTAACAGTTCCAACACTTTCATTACTATCCTTTTTTTCTTGCTCAGATGATTTTATAGCAATGCTAAACTTTTTTCATAACACATTCTTTAAATATAATACGGATTTTTTCCCGTCAACCAAATTTGTATTATACCTACTCTTAATAAATAAATAATAGTACGCGTGTTTTTAATTAGCTTTTTCAATTAACTCTTACCCGGCTAGCATTTCATTGGCTTGTTTTTCGTCACGTATATACTGACAGCCAATCACGTACGCCCGGAAGATCGAATGCTGATCCGCTGCCGGTCAGAGTAAACAGTTATTGACCTCGCTTTACTGCGCATCGGCACTGACGTCACAAGTCACGTGGACCAACCGCACTGAGTGTCCGCACTGCACTGCACTGCATGCCATCAGCCCCATGTAGTAGGGCTTTCAATCTTGACTGGATTTATTTACTTGGACATACTCCATTGCGAAATAAATTTCAACCTTACCACCATCCTGTGTGACAGAGACCCTGCAGATGCCTGCTGAGCGTCTAACGCTTATTACGCTGCTGTGGACTCTGGTATTCCCCCTCTCCCTATTGGCTGTTACCTTCGGTTAATAGGCCTACACTCTAAAAAATTTTTGTACAATTGACAATGATTTTCTTTGTACTTTTGCATATCCTTGTAAAAGTACAAAGATTTTCTTTGTAAAATCATTAGATTATAAAGTTACAAAGGCAAATTTTGTAATACTACAAAGGAATTCTTTGTACCTATACTGACAGTTAATGAACTGTAAATTATTTTGTAAAATATAACAAGGCACTTATTCGTTGTTGTACAAACCTTTTGTAAATGTAGAAAAATTTTCCGTGTAAAATTATTAGTCTGTAATGTTAAAAGGATTTTGTTTGATAAAATAACTTAGAAAAAATGTGTAGCCTACAAAAATCTTAAGCTCGCCGGAAATTACTTAAGCTAAGATCACAATCTCTGAAGAGTATTTTTCTGAAATAAAGTGAATGTTTACGTTAATTGTGTGCTTTAAAAGCAAGAATTATTACTGAACTATACATTGGATATATACAAATAAATAAAGGGTCTAGTGGTAAAATGTATACATTTTAAGCATGGAGAGAGTAATTCGAAACTTAGCACTTCTCGGGATTTTTTTTTTTAATAGTTTCATCTATACGTCCTTTAATAAAAAGTTATTTGAAAAATAAGTACAGTGTTATTTATGAAGTACAATGAACATTTCCCCCCCACCCCTCATTGAAAGTATAGATATAGGGGCTAGTCCTTGTAATTTTACAAACAAATACTTTGTATTTTATTACAAGGACAACCGCTGTAGTTTTACAAGGGATTTCTTTAGCAAATGTGTTTCAAAGGATTTTATTTGTAAAAGTACAAAACATTTTTTACAGTGTACGTTTTTGCGCAGCCATTCTACGCAGACCTGCATTTTCCCTCTTCACCGCATGTGACATTTTACTTTAGCTAAGTTAAAATTATTTTAGACTAGTGTAAAATTTTTTAGATTAGTGTTTTAAAACATTAAAACATGCTGTGCTCTAACTCAATGGTTTCGTTGAGTGATGCGCGCACATTTCAAACCAGCCATAAGGGCTACAGATCCCACAGCCTCACGTAAAAATTTAGAGGCGATTAGACAAGTGGTAGGTGAGCAAGACTAGGCCTTAGACATCTCGTTTGTAGGTCTCGTAAGAAATATCCAGTGACGACGTGCTCTCGGAGATAGGCCGTGACTAGCCAGCAAGGGCGAGTGTCGATTGTCTTCCCAGGCTGCGTAATCTAATCTCGTATATTTACGATCGTTGCAAAATCCGTTCTCGTGTGTCACGCGGTAGGCTATATCAGCCCATTGAGCGAAGATCTCGGAAGACAAAGCCGTGTTCGGTAGGCGGATTATTATGTTTGTAACTTAGACGTACTATCGTAGTCTTTACAAGGAACAACAGCATTTAGAAATCCCCTTACACATGTCTATACCAAGTTCAGGTTCCCCAATAATTAGAGACGACGGTAAGATAGCGCGAAACATTTTTGTGACGACATACCCTTGAAAACACTGTAGTTTCTTGTAGCATGTAGGCCTATGATTGGGAGATACACGCATCATCTGACACTCTGTTGCTGTCTGGAGATCAATAACATGCATTAATTAATACAATCGTGTGATTCTTATTGGCTCTGTCAAGTAGAGAAACAGCTCCAAGTACAGGGAAAAGCCAGTGAACTATTGACAAGCTGAAAATACGTCGAAATCCAGCAAACGGTCAAGTTTTCCCGCGATAAAACATCATATCTATTATCTACCAATAATGTTTTAAGATTTTTTTCTTGCGGATGGGCGAAAATGGGTATAGGAGTCGTTTTTCAGTTCAGTTTTAGGAATGGGTTCTTTACGGTAATGTGCGTTTATTTCAAGCTGGTTTCACAACCGCAACGTAAAGTACGCACGTACGTACGTGTAAAAATAGAATTTTCTTTATGTACGACTATTTCTAATGTTTATTGAAAATTTTTTGTCAGTAAACTACGTTTTATAGTCAATAGTTTAACCGGTAGGCTATTAAATGAGTAGGGCCATAGCCATCTTTAGTAGAAGGCCGCGGCCTTAGATCTGGCAACCCTGGCTGGAAGGGTCATTTTAACACGTCTCTTAGCTCTCCAAAGGCAATGGCTGTACCTAATTCGTTATTCTGCTCTACATACCGGCGAATCAGGGGAAGCCACTGCCTTTGGCGAGACAAAGCAGTGTTAAAATGACCCTTCCTGCCAGGGTTGCCAGATCTAAGGCCGCGGCCTTCTACTAAAGATGGCTATGGTAGGGCCTTATCATATATGCGTGCACACACGTGTATATATGTATGTGTGTGTGTTTGTGTGTGTATGTGTGTGTGTGAGTATGAGTACACCCCTCTCCCCTCCGAAATGAAAATAAACTAATTGATAAATAAAATTAACAGTATTATATTCGGAACGTAGATATAGAAACAGCTTAAATTGCATCATTTTTAACATTGAAACAAATTGTTGTGGGGAGGACCCCCGCTTCATGAGGTGTGATCAATAACTCCTTATTGTGTTGTGAAATTTCTCAAGTTGGTATCCTGGCCCGAACATAAATTCTGGCTACGCCCCTGCAATGATCCACAGCTGTTGTCAGGACACGTAAACTTTAAGCAGATAACCACAGTGGCAACTACGGCAACTACCAGTCACATTGTACAGTTTAACTATTTTTTCCTGATGTCCATGCACCAATGCCCTTAGATGAGAGGGTTTCTGCTTAACATTGCATAAATACATGTTTTAGGCGAGAATAACGCACGCCTCTTCTGTCACGTGCGCCTAGAAGCTATGTTGGGGCGTAATGCGGTATGTTAATCTATGGTTCAGTTTTAGCGCTTCCAAACTTCTAGGATTCGTCCGCGCAAAGAATGTCCTCCCAGTCAGACGCCTTAAAGTTGTTCAAAGGATGAACATTATTTTCTAAAATTTTTGTATATTGCAAAGACAAAAATAATTTTGACCTTGGCAGAAAATTACTTCAAATAAACAGGTAAAATGAACTATTTTTAACTATAAATATTTTTATTCAAGTCAAAATGAATATTGAATTACATTATTAGTAGAGACCTGAATATTTCGAGTTTTCTTTTAGGCGCAAGTTATAGTACCAACAACTATGGATCTGTTTCTCGTTCACAATTGGCCGTTGACTTACTCGACACTTCCTGGAAGTAGCTGAGCCAATAATAAAACTGTAGCTGAATACAGGCCCATTTCACTGTCAGTGAGCATCTGATAAACAGCTGCTGTCTGCACGATTTCACATATATTCTTGAAAGCTAGCTATCAGGTCAGTGAACCCGTGAATTTTTCCTGTCTCGAATTATTAGGCTAAGTTAGACTACTACTGAAAACATTCTTCATTGATATTGGAATGGCATAAAATATAAGTTTCTGTTTAGGCGTATATATGATTAGGCCTATGTTGTTCTCCCCATGACCTACACTGAAAAAAAAAAATTATTGTATTTATTGCATAGACATCTTTTGTTGAAACATAGACAATAGTTTTTTTAACTGTCGGTAATGTCGGGACTGCAATTATTTTTATGTAGAAGGGGAAAAGAGCATAGGCTATTTGTTTTACAGATCACATTGTTACTTCTACCTTTGTAAAAAATAACCTGAATAGGTAATACCAACAGCCAACCATACACTCTAAAAAATAGTTTGTAAATTTACCAGACGTGTGTATAGGAGCGCTAAGAAAGTAGGTATGGTAGAATAGTTTCCCACACATCCATGGTAACACTCCTAAACCTAGTTATAAAACAGTCAAATGCAAACTAAAGTTACCAGACTTGTATTGTAACATCTGTAAAAGTTTGCATATTTACAAGGCGGAAGTATGGTAACTGTCCCATACTGCGTCTGGGATAATAACTTTCTAAACATTTGAGAAAGTTTTTTTTACAGTGTAGGCTAACTGTAGTCCTTATTTAAAAATAAATATGGCACCTACAAAAATAGTTTTCTTTCAGTTAATTAACATTTTTAAAAAATATTGATGTTTAAAAAACTTCAGATGAACTTACTGGCATAATTAAACGGTAATTGTTTTACACGATTGTAGGTGACTTTTAGAAATTATGTTTAGGCGGAAATTCAGTTTACTATCAAAATAAGTTAGTTTGAAACAATAGGGCCTATATTAAATTTAAATGATTAGGGCCTGTATTATGCCTGCGTAAAAACATATCTCATGTTATTTTTCGTGTGATAAGGGCTAGATTGTTTTTATCAAGGTACTATATTTGACTTAGCCTTAGCTACGACGTTCCTATTGTTTTGTTTTCATTTTTCTATGTCGACTTTCTGAATTCTGTATATTTTTTTGTAAAGGTCATTGTGTTTGTATCACGCTACCATATATTACAGTACCCTTGAAATATTGGAAAGGGAGGAGGGGGGGGGGTTCGACTCTTGAAAAGGCTAAATAGGCGTAAGTAATGTGTTGGGTAGCCTACTTCAACGTGCAATTCAACTAGAGTGAAGTGTTTTGCTACCATTCTTTTTCCTTTGAGGCTATAAGCGGTGACGGCAGTTTTTTATTTGAGGTAAGTATAGTTTAAAATCCAACACATGTTTCTAATCTTCGGTTTTTCGAATTCGATTGCCAGTTCTCAAGTAACGGCAGTTTGGGAAAGACATCCAAAAATTAGATTTCTAATAAGCGAGCCGAATTTTTAACATAAGTATGCTTTAAGTGTGTGTTCCATTTCTTAGATAACTCAAATGAAATTTGCGCTTATAAAGGAAAGTAGTGTCGTCAATTTGGGTTCATGAATTTTTCATCACTATTATGGTTTTACGTTAAGCTTTTTAATTAATCGTCGTTGGAGTGTAAAATACGAACGAAACGTTCATAAAGTTCTATAAGACAGGTTTTCGGATAGTAAAATAATTTTCTAATCAAAACGCAAATATTTTTGTAATTTGGTTATTACTGTAAAGCTCTGGATATAACTACAGTGACAGTTGTAACAAAAAAAGTTTTACAATTTTATACATTTTGAGAATTCATACTCTTAATTTTATAAAATTGGTTTTCTTGGTTTCTAACTGTTTACTTAAAAACAAAGCAAACTGCTGACTTGTGCAAATGTCCACTAGTAAAATAGTAGTTCACATTTTATCGACGACTAAGTGTTCCACATAATCACCCGACAACTTTCCTTTACGTACCCCTCAGGGCGAATCGGTAGCCTACAGCCATCTATGAATCCTTCAATATTCACTGTGAAGTTCTATACAATGAATATTATCGTCATTTCCCGCCTGACATAACACAGACATTACATTAGATATTAAGCGTTACAAAATTGTCACACATTCACTGATTTTATTAGTGTTTAACTTCTTACAATCCGGAGGAAGAAAGTATATATTTTTTTTAATGGATGGTTATAAGCATAGTATAAGCAATAGCAGTGAAGCAACGCCAACTTTATACAATGTGAGAAATTATTCCCTCTAACTTGTCGAAGCATACAACATCATAGAAAATTTGTAAGCTAAATAAATTGCAGAGGTTCCGTTATTCCAAAATGGCAGGGACTGATCCCCTTAAGGAGGAGTGTTAAATAATTTTATTGAATTTTCAGCTATTGAGCCATAACATTTAATTTATTCAAATTGTAGGTTCTCTTCAACAAAACATAGGATATATTCTTGGTAAACTGCTTGACATAAATACAAATGGAATCTTTAATTAATTTGTCATGAGAATCATTGCAAGAGAATTATAGGCTTATTCTCAAGAATTCTCTTGCAATGATTCTGCATGACAAAATAATGAAAGATTCCATTATTATTTATGTTAGGTAGTTTACCAAGAATATATCCTATATGCTTTGTCCAAGAAAAAAATTTTTATAAAACAATTTGAATAAATATTATGGTTCAATAACTGAAAATTCAATAAAATTGTTTAACAGTTCCCCTTAAGCGGAAAAGATACATGCCAATTTTAATTTGTATATTTTCTGCAATAACTTGTGCTTTAAAATATTTTTGGTAAATGTGTCAATGTTGAGGCATAGATTATGTGTGATGAATTTAGGATATTGGAGTGGTAATATTTTTTTTAAGTTAACCTATCATTACATTGCGATGATTCTGCATGACAAATTAATGAAAGATCCCATTATAATTTACGTCAAGAAGTTTACTAAGAATGAATGCCTATCCTATGTCATG